>JAXIVJ010010095.1:0-48586 GCA_036785665.1 Chirona hameri
ATATATATATATATATATATATATGTATATATATACACATATCCGGCATGTGCTGTTCTATTATTTCCTTGAGTTTGGTTGAAATCACCGCGTCCCGCCAACTCAGCGAATATATATATTGAAAAGAACTGGAAAGCTTGACGGCCTCTGGAGGCTGTACCTTTGAGTGTCACACATTGCCACTTCTGGAAATTTGCGGAAGACATTTCTACAAGAGTATGCGGAGTCTTGAGCTAATTGGTGCGTCCTTCTGTTACATATTATTGTTTGAGTGACTGCATGTTAACATGGGATTAGGGGTCATTTTGCGAGCTTGAGTGGCCCTGAAGGTCAAATTTGAAATGTCACGAATAGGGACTATGATTTTCGGATTCGGCATGTGCTGTTCTATTATTTCCTTGAGTTTGGTTGAAATCACCGCGTCCCGCCAACTCAGCGAATATATATATTGAAAAGAACTGGAAAGCTTGACGGCCTCTGGAGGCTGTACCTTTGAGTGTCACACATTGCCACTTTCTGGAAATTTGCGGAGGACATTTCTACACGAGTTTGCGGAGTCTTGAGCTAGTTGGTACGTCTTTCTGTTACTTATTATCGTTTGAGTGACTGCGTGTTAACATGGGAGAAGGGGTAATTTTGCAAGCTTGAGTGGCCCTGAAGGTCAAATTTGAAAATGTCACGAATAGAGACTATGTTTTTCGGTTCCGGCATGTGCTCTTCTATTATTTCCCTGAGTTTGGTGGAAATCGCCGCGTCCCGCTAACTCAGTGAGTTTGAGTGACTGCATTTTCGGACGGGTCTGGCGCCTTTCATGGGCAAGGTAGGGAAAGTCCAAGGGCATGGCTGCGTTCGTTGTGATGAGGGCTTTCGAATGATGTCCCCTTTTAACGTTTGTAATGGATATTTAATAAATTTTGGCTGGTAAAGTTTTCCTTCATATATGGTAGCACGAATCTGGGCCGGGCTGAATCTGGGCTGAATGTGGGCCAACTTCCGTTACATGCCATGCAGACTTTTGTTACCATGGGAAACTCAATTAATCCAACATCTGACAAACATGGTTGATTTCTTAGTATCAACTATATTGTTTGAAATATTCAAAGTCGCCTCACTATTTTGCAAAAATTGAAGTCAAATGGAAATTTAGTTTTGTATTATTTCACTCTTTGAGTTCAGTACGCTAGCATTTGTCTGTTTTTGTGAGAATATAATTTATACATTTTTATGCACTGGGAGTATACTAAAAGTATATGGTATCTAACCTAGAATCTAGTTAGGAAATGGTCACGTAAGAACGAGACAAGCTGTTGTTCTATAGCCTTGCGCGCAAGAGACATACAAATCCGAAAATATTGCGCGAAAGCGGACGCGCGTATTTGAGCCAAAAGAAGAAGAAGCTACGGACTAGCACTATAAGCAGAAGTTATTGCAGCAGTTGGCCGCCAAGAACCGCTAGTGAGGCAGAGTGTTATGACGTCGCAAGCAAATGGTACACCACTAAATATTGATTAATTAATTAGTTTATAAATAAATAAATATTTAGCGTTAAATATTCAATTGGCATCATTTGCTTGCGAAGTCATAACACCCTGACTCACTAGCGGTCCCTGGCGGCCAACTGCTGCATCAACGCTAGCTGATAGTGCTAGCCAAGCTACGCGCCCTAACCTAACAACAACGCGACGCGTGTAACTAACAGGTCCGCTTCGCTTTTAATCAGATCAGTGAAGCAAATATTCAACAATTTCGTATATTGGTGTAATATTGCTACATCCTTGCTATATCCCACTCTCGTGCCGAGCATCGGTGTTCAATTCTCCGGCGCAGGCGTGTAGGATCCTATTCATATTCAGTTGAGGGGTTCCATTTACCGATTCCATGACGGTTTTTCGTCCGGCATTTTTTCGTCCAGCATTTTTTCGTACCGCATTTTTTCGTATGTATTTATTTTCGTCTTGCAATTTTTCGTCTAATCATTTTTTCGTATGCTCAATTTTTCGTCTCACCATTTTTTCGTCTACACATATTTTTGTCTACCCAAAAAAAAATCCCACAATTTTTTGTCTGCATATTTTCGTCTACACAATTTTATGTCTGTATTTTTTGTCTGCACAAGTTTTTGTCTACGCAGTTTGTCGTCCAGACATTTTTTGTCAGCATATTTGGTCGTATTCTGCTTTTGCACACCTTTTTATAGGAAAATTGAATATTGTATACTAATTCTACACGTCTGATTTCATCAGAACTGCAATCAAAACAGGGACATTCTCATTACTTACCTGGCAATAATGATTTGTATCACCTGTCAATCACCTCTTCCGACCGGAAGGACTCTGCCATTACACCTGAAATGTAAACAACGTGGGCTGTTTTTGTGTGAAATGCACCAGATATGTATCCAGTAAGGTCACCTTGTGGTAGCGGCTGCTGCACAGCAGACCTTCGGTCTCAAATACAAGTCCTGCGCTCCACCAGGAACGGAGGTTTAGTGAGAGCGTGATAGGGTTTAGTGGTCGACCAGATACACATGACGTCATATGATAGCCAGTATCTGACACATTTCTGCACCCACATTGTTTACATTGTAATGGCGGAGTCGTTGCGGGCAGTCGGCTGAGGCTATTGACGGGTATTCAAAATCATTATTGATAGGTAAGTACTGATAATGTTGCTGTTTTGAGTGCAGTTCTGATGAAATCAGACATTATTTAATTTAATTAGTATACAATATTCAATTTGCCTATATAAAGGTGTGCAAAAGCGGAATATCGCAGCATATTTTTGTCTACACAGTTTTCGTCTATGCGTACAGACAAAAAAATTATATTACTAGTGCTCATATTTTTTTTGGGTAGACAAAGAAGTGCCACATATAGATATTGCTTTGAAATTTGGTATCTGCATCATCCATACTTTGTTCTCAAATTGTAGGATGTGCAACTAACCTAACCTAACCTCGCCATTGGTCAAGTGGTCTACTAGTCTAAGGCCATTAAGTCTGGTCAAGCGGTCTAGTCTGAAGCCATTAAGTCCGATCGGGACGAAACCTAAGATTCGTTTGTAGCCATGACTAAAAACTGTCTCCGTCGCCGGGATTCAAACCAGCCACCCTCCACATGGAAGCCCGGCATAGATGTGGCACTTCTTTGTCTACCAAAAACATTACTCTGCCTGGTCTAGTATTACACTGGACAAAAACAATGTGTTGACAAAAACACAGACAAAATTTGCAAGACATAAAAATGTGTAGACAAATAACTGTGTAGACAAAAATATGCACAGACAAAAAAATGTCTGGACGAAAATTTACCAGACTAAAAAATATGCAGACAAAAAATAGTTAGACTAAAAAATGTGTAGACGAATAACTGCGTAGACAAAAATATGCACAGACGAAAAAATGCGTAGATGAGAATTTGGAGCACGAAAAAATGTGCGACGAAAAACTGAGACGAAAAAACGCCAGACGAAAATCTGCTTACAAAAACATGTTCAACAAAAAAAGGCAGACAAAAATCTGTCCGGACACAGGCTTCAACCCCCCTCTTCAGCTTGGCTTCAGCCCCCCCCCCTCCAACTTGGACGAGAAAGTAGGTCAAATCCGGGGAGAAATTGGTATTTTTGTGGATTTTTATGTTACTTTAAGCGATTTTTCCCAGTTCAACCCCCCCCCCCCCCTCCACACACACTTTTCTGGAGAAGCTATGCCCCTGCTCTGTTGGGTCCTCTGACCCATAGTTAACTATAGACCAAGACCACAGTACTTTGACCAAGACGTACCTACTAACTAGAACTGTGACAGAGGGTGGCACAACTCCCACTTTTTAACCCTATTTGTAACAGGCTCCTGGCTACCCCTATTTGTAACAGGGGGGGGGGGCGGATTCCGCCCCCCCCCCCCCCCCCCCACCGGAGATCTCGAGATCTACCCGTCCGATTTCCAAAAATGAAACGGCGTTTGGTTCCCCTCAACACGATCTACATTTTTAAATAATAAAAAAAATATACATTTTTGATAGGGGGCAACAGGGGGGCAAAAACCACAAATTTTAGTGGTATTTTTGATCCAAGATAGCTTTCATGTTTATCGACCGATTTTAACACAATTAATACGAATCGATAGAGATTTAATTGGAAATTGATATATGACAGTGGCGTTTGAAAATTCAAAAATCATAGGTGTGTGCAGGTCACTCAATATGGGGGTGAAGTAAATGTGTAATAAAGCCATTTTTTATGTTTTTTTAAAAAAAATAAATGAAATGGTATGTGATTGTGACATTAGACAAAACAGTTAAAAATCATATTTTTGCCATAGGCGGTACCAGGTTAGTGAAAATGGGGGTAAAATTGGAAAAAATATTAACCGCAGACAAGTTGCTATCCAGCACTATAAATATGTTACTGATCGTAGATAGTTCCTTTTTGCATGTTGTACTTCATCATAGGTGTATCCAGGATCCAAACTGGGGCGGCTCAATACCTTTTAATAAGTATATTATCCGCTATTATGATACTAACTAGTCAACAGTGACTATTTCACTTACAACTTCAATTAATTTCTGTTTGGAATGCTTGAATTCGATGCAAAGCGTAACTTGAAGTTAAACGGTTTTAAAGTAAAAGGTGACTATTTTGCCAACATCAGATGGTGATTCGTCAAACACAAGCTGTCGTCTTGGGTTATGACAGCTGCTTATATGATCCTCACCCTCAGATGCAGTATTCGAATGTAAATCCACGGTGTAAACCAGTTTTAGTTCAACAAGTTTTCCTACTGAAAAGATGCGTCAAATGTTGCATGGAATATTGAATGGTATGCTTAGGGTATCAAAATGACCCATGAGACTTGCCGACACCACAGCTATGCTAGATAGCCAGTTCAAAAACAAATATTTATTTATTTATTGCACACCATCAGGTAACTCCAGTCCTGTTGCTATTCACCGGATGATTCACCTTGTCATATAGCATAACATTACAATCCGCCAATCATGCGTCCTGAATAAGTTTGTCCATATTCTACCGCCACGAGTTTACCTATACAAGACACAGGGCTCCTCAAGTGTGCTGTAAAACTCTGCGAATGCTACATTTATGCAAACTGCGACAAACCGGAGGGTTTGCGGCTGATGAAATCCTCTTTACAATGCTGCGCGGTACGGTACCGAAACATGCAGGGTGGCAAGACTGTCTGTTGTCACGGGTTAATGAAAATGTCAAAATTCTACTCTCCATGACCCGACATGACCTATGACCTGGTTCTCAAGGTCATTGCAGGCGCAACTGGCGTCCCGTAGTATCGAATATCGATGCTTGTAACATGTGCACTATCCGATTGTGTATTGTTCAGGAGTCTTCGATACTTTCGATTCGATACTACGGGACGCCAGTTGCGCCTGCAATGACCTTGAGAACCAGGTCATAGGTCATGTCGGGTCATGGAGAGTAGAATTTTGACATTTTCATTAACCCGTGACAACAGACAGTCTTGCCACCCTGCATGTTTCGGTACCGTACCGCGCAGCATTGTAAAGAGGATTTCATCAGCCGCAAACCCTCCGGTTTGTCGCAGTTTGCATAAATGTAGCATTCGCAGAGTTTTACAGCACACTTGAGGAGCCCTGTGTCTTGTATAGGTAAACTCGTGGCGGTAGAATATGGACAAACTTATTCAGGACGCATGATTGGCGGATTGTAATGTTATGCTATATGACAAGGTGAATCATCCGGTGAATAGCAACAGGACTGGAGTTCCTGATGGTGTGCAATAAATAAATAAATATTTGTTTTTGAACTGGCTATCTAGCATAGCTGTGGTGTCGGCAAGTCTCATGGGTCATTTTGATACCCTAAGCATACCATTCAATATTCCATGCAACATTTGACGCATCTTTTCAGTAGGAAAACTTGTTGAACTAAAACTGGTTTACACCGTGGATTTACATTCGAATACTGCATCTGAGGGTGAGGATCATATAAGCAGCTGTCATAACCCAAGACGACAGCTTGTGTTTGACGAATCACCATCTGATGTTGGCAAAATAGTCACCTTTTACTTTAAAACCGTTTAACTTCAGGTTACGCTTTGCATCGAATTCAAGCATTCCAAACAGAAACTTGAATAGGGTTCATGCAATATTCTCTGGTGATTAAAGCAGACCACCGCCGTGCCTGCCGAGCCTTAACGCTTGCGAACAGAGATAAGAAGGACTTTCTGGGCCTGTACTGAGTGTTTTTTTTTCGGCAATAATTTTAAGGCGGCAGACCTGCCCGGTTTGCCACGTCACTCGCCGGGTAAAATAGCGCAGCGTTGATTGTAATGTAAATAATGTGGCGTTGCCAAAAACAATTAACATCTGTCTATGTTTCGTGGTGAAAACTGCTTCTCGCTACGTAACATAACTTTCGAGGTCGTAAGGGGTCGGATCAAATGAGCCTTCCATCGGAGCGTGTTGCGCTTTGCCCAACCCCCCGATGTGTGTTAAAATATGGCATATAGGCATGGTCCGGGTTTATGTTTGTTAATATGTTTTGGGTCCGGGCATAGTTTTAACAGATTTACTACAAATACGAACTCTTAAACCATCTTCTCAGACCGTTACATTGATCTGTTAGCACATGTTATCGGGTCGTTCATATGTTGCGACACGTAGTATCATTGTCCTGCATGCAATATCATTACCTTGGTGATGATAGGGGTGCATTCTAATTAGTTAATGGGTGCATTACCATTAGCAATAGGCATATTGTGCATTCATCATCAATCTTAATCTTTCATCATCAATCTTAATTCATCAATCTCATCTCTTAACCCGCGCCGTGCCGGTGCTCGCCGCCACCTTCACCGTGCCCGGGGGGGGGGGGGGGGGGCGTTTCAACGCCCCCTCGAACTCGGCTCCTATGGGACGTAGTCAAAAACCGAAAACAATGTTCGAAAGCTCGTCCAAAAGCATTTTGAAACTATTTCGGACATTTTGTTTATCAGGTCAATATTGAGGTCACCAGAGGTCATCAAAGGTCAGATTTCCCAGTTTTAGGACTTCGCTTCGAACACCCAAATATCTCGGGAGCTATGATAGCTAGAAATAAACGAGAAAAAAACAATCGAAAGCTCTTGAAAATTGCAATCCACTTGGTGTCCTCAGATTTAAGCTCAGGTCAATAGTTTAGGCTCCAGAGGTCGTCAAAGGTCAAAAAGGCTATTTTTGCCAAAGCTGTTTTTCACAAATAACTATTTACCTAATAAAGATAAGGCAATAATTTTGACGTCATCGTGTTTGTCTCGTCAAGGCGCTTCGAATCTATTCATGATGACCAGGTTAGGTCAACTTCGAAATTTGACATGTTAAGGTCAAGTGGTGACCCAATAGGTCATGTTGCACATTGGGAGACGTGCCTCGTCGAGACAAACACATTGGTGCCGGTTTCACTTATCTATCTTGATTTTGTCGAGAGTTATTGACACAAGTGTTGGCGCCCTTGGATGACCTCAGCTGACCCTGTAGGGGTCACTGCACACAAATTGCACCTGGGTCTTCCAAGAATCACCTATGATAACATGATCCAGAAGGAATCGGACTGATATCATGCGTATCCTCAGAATAGGAAGCATTTTAATATTTCCCCATCGACTTATAATGGGAGGTCACGAAATTGGTCCGACCTTAGGTCACCGATATAAACAATCCGAGATATACGAATTGTAGGTACCTATGACCTTATGAAATCCTGTAAGTACGAAATCGATCGGCCAAAAACTGTGACTGTGGTACGACCGGACACATTTTTGGAGGTTGGGTTACGTGACCTGACCTGGTGACCTGACATGATCAGAGGTCATGTCAGGTCACCATGTCATGTCAGGTCATTGCACACTATGTTGGTAATTTATGCCCACACACCTGTTCCAAAAACGGCGGCGCTGCACGCCGACGTTTTTCCGCTATCCTCGAAAAACCTGAGGGGGGGGGGCGTCTAAACCCCCCCCCCCCCCCCCACCCCACCCCACCCCACCCCCGGCACGGCGCGGATTAAGTGTCACGCATGTGTGGATAGATCCTCGTTTTTGGCAACGTAAACCGTTCGTGCAATGCCCATTCTAGAAACGCTTCTAGAAACGGATGCAGGAACTTCTAGAAACGGATGCAGATTAAACCTTTTTACGTCTCTGGTTGATAAAACCATCATAACTACTCATAATTATATATAGTCCGCTCAATACCACCAAAGACGGGTCAATTTCACGGTTTTCAGTCGCTTCGTTTCGCATGTTCTTGCCCCATTTGATATGCTTGTGGTCCCGTGCCCAGCCGACCACCATTTGCCCTGCGGCACTGTGTGGAACGGTCCTGACCTTCGACCTCCGTTGTCGCTGTAGATCTCCCCTCCCACTTGCCTGTGTGTAACTTACTACAATGAAAAGCCTCTCCCGAGACCACATACATGTTCCACTATAACCGTGTGTAACCGGCAACGTGGCAGTTACGGCGGGTAGGAGTTGACCTCCCCTCGGTCGGTATTCTATGACCGTGGGTCGGCCCAAGTTGGATCGGTCCGGGCCAGGGGCGCAATCAGGTCCATACTGCCCCAAACCGGGACAGGGAGCCGAAAATAAGCAAAAACAAAATATTTTAGGAGAAGTTGAAATGCTGGCGACGTGCCACTTTAGGAAACCTGTAAGATGCTACTACTGATATGCCTAGTGTCTTTTTAAGTGTATTCCTTGTTCCATGTAAGATCTGTGGTCGGTATCAGCATGGCACACTATAACCTACCACACAGTATGAAGGGGGGTGTACCTACAATTTGTATATCTCGGATTTCGTATATCGGTGATCTAAGGTCGGGTCAATTTCGCAACCTCCCCCATTATAAGTCAATGGGGAAATAGTAAAATGCTTCCTATTCCGTGGATACGCATGGCGTGATGTCAGTCCAAGTCCTTCTGGATCATGTTATCATAGGCCAAATTTGATGATCCAGGTGCAATTTTCGTTCAGTGACCCCACAGGTTTCACCGAGGTCATCTTAGGTCACCAACACTTTTTTGTCAATAACTCGACAGAATGAAGATAGAGAAGTGAAATCGGTACCAATGTGTTTGTCTCGTCGAGACACGTCTCATAATATGCAACATGACCTACTTGGGTCACCACTTGACCTTGATCTAAGGTCAAATTTACAAGTTGACCTTAACTGGTGCACATGAATATGATTATAAGCGCCTTGACGAGACGAACACGATGGCGACAAAATAATTGTCTTATCTTTATTAGCTAAAAAGTTATTTGCGAAAAACTTTTTGCCATAAATAGCCTTTTTGACATTTGATGATCTCTGGACTCTGGAGCCTAAACTATTGACTTGAGCTAAAATTTTGAGGACACTGACTATTGCATATTTCAAGAGCTTTCGATTGCTTTTTACGTTTGTTCCAAGCTGTCATAGTTCTTGAGATATTTTGGAGGGTTTCTGGAACAAAGTGTTAACGTTTAGTTTTTTTCTTCTTCATTTGTCTCCATTTGACCTTGAATATATTGACCTAGGGTCATGCAAATTTCGCAAAACAGATTTCCCTACAGAACATCCCTACCCTACAAATTTCGTTATTGTAGCTCTTATGGGGGCGAGATCTTAGGGGGGGGGGGGGGCGGAATTAATTCGCCCCCACCCCTCCAGAACGTGTAATTATCAGAGGCACTCCAGGGCGCGTGTTAACCCGCGCGGCGCTGGGGTCTCCATCTGAACCTACCACACAGTATGAAGGGGGGTACCTTGTGTCTCACTTCACCCCACTGCCTCACTCCACCTCACTCCACCCCACTGTCTCACTCCACCCCACTGCCTCACTCCATCCCACTGTCTCACTCCACCCCACTGTCTCACTCCACCCCACTGCCTCACTCCATCCCACTGTCTCACTCCACCCCGCTGTCTCACTCCACCCCACTGCCTCACTCCACCCCACTGCCTCACTCCACCCCGCTGTCTCACTCCACCCCACTGTCTCACTCCACCCCACTGTCTCACTCCACCCCACTTTACGGTACTTAATTTCACAGGGAAAACCATGAATTATTGGCTAGGGGTACTATCAAATAAGTGTTATTTTGTTAGACATTGTAAGTGTAACTTTATAAGTCCAAAAATACTATTTCCTATCTTCAAAATGATTTTGGTCCAGCCAAAACCTGGCCTTAAGAACTTGTTAATCATAAATCACAATGGTCAGGTTCATATTCTTCGTTTCGCAACGAAGTGTTCAAAATACTTACTTGAATTATGATCATCCATTTGGCTAAAGTTACCCCGATGGCTAAATTTACCCTGAATGACGGTTCTCAGTAAGACCACTGATTTATAACTTTTCCCTTTTCCAGACATTCTAAAGCATTTCCATGGTGAAAGCTTGCATTAATGACAGCACTTCATTGATGAGGTAACCATGGAATCAAGTGGCACAAATGCTCCTGGAAAGCAACATATTGAGACTCTTCAGAAGTATTTTGGTCATGGACAATTCAGGCCGAAGCAATGGGAGATCATCTCCAATGTGTTAAATGGGGGTCATGACCAGCTGTCGGTCATGGCCACTGGCTCCGGCAAGTCCCTCTGCTACCAGTTTCCGGCGGTACAGCGGCGCGGCCTCAGCCTGGTGGTGTCTCCGCTGATCTCGCTCATGGAGGATCAGGTGCTGGCGCTGCAGCTGCTGGGCATCCCCGCCTGCCTCCTGGGTTCTGCTCAGGCGCACCCCCAGGTCGTCAAGCAGGAGCTGCGCGAGGGCAAGTACCGCGTGCTGTACATCAGCCCCGAGTTCACCATCGAGAACATGGCCTTTCTACGGGAGCTGTCCAGCTCGGTTGGCCTGACGATGGTGGCAATAGACGAGGCGCACTGCGTCAGCCAGTGGGGACATGACTTCAGGTCCTCTTACCGGAAGCTGGACAGGCTACGCACCGAGTTTCCCAGTGTGCCACTACTGGCCCTGACTGCCACGGCCACGCCCGACGTGCGGACAGACATCATCCGGTCACTGGGGCTCAGGAACTGTCGCACGGTGGTGACCTCGTCCGACCGGCCGAACCTCTACCTGGAGGTGCGCGCCAAGAGCGCCAGCGCCCTGGGCGACATCACCTCGCTCATGCAGCGTGTCAGCGGCCAGTGGCGCTTCGACGGCGCCACCATCATCTACTGCCCCACGCGCAAGACCACCGAAGTGCTGCACACTGCCTTGCTCAATGCCGGTATTCCCTGTACCATGTACCACGCCGGGATGAGCCTCTCGGAGCGGAAGGAGGCCCACGAGAAGTTTGTGCGCGACAAGGTGTCCATCATAGTGGCGACTGTAGCGTTCGGCATGGGCATCGACAAGCCGGATGTGCGCAGGATCGTCCATTACGGGGCGTCACGTGACGTCGAGTCCTACTACCAGGAGATCGGCCGTGCCGGCCGCGACGGCCAGCCAGCCGTGTGCACCTGCTTCTTCAAGTCGTCGGATTTCCTGGTACACCGCCACTTCCTGGGCGGACTCAGCTCGGCAACCTACACGCAGCACCGGCTGGACATGCTGACCGGGTTCGAGGCGCTGCTGAGCGGCGCCGAGTGTCGCCGGCGGGCACTGCTGCGCCACTTTGACGGCCCGGTGGCCGTCGGCGACCGTGCCGGCTGCTGCGACAACTGTGACCGCAAACACAATCGTAAGCGGACGTCCAACCCAGACGCACCAGCCGCGGATGACGGGCACAACTTCGCTGCTCAGGCGGCCATGCTGCTGGGAGCAGTTCAGCTGATGAATGGACGCTCAGGACTGAGTACTCCGATACTGTTTTTGCGTGGCTCCTCCAGTAAGAGGGTCTGGGAATGGCTGAGGACAAAGGAAGGCTACGGCTCTGGAAAGGACTATCCCGAGGTGTTCTGGAAGTCCCTTGGCAAGATGTTGATGTTTGAGAAGTATCTGGGTGAGCGCGGAGGCGGTTCGATGCGCGCCCGCGGCGGGGCGCAACGCGGCCGCGGCGGCGGCGCCCCCTCATTCGTCACTACAGTCTTCGTCACGCCCAAGGGGGAAGAGTTTCTTAAGGCCTGGGCGCGGGACCCCAACACCCGACTGGACCTGGTGCCCACCGGAGACATGCGCAGCGCCCAGAAGTCCAACCACACCGACTTCGCCGAGCTGGACGTCCGGTCGGGCAGCCGCCAGATGTTGCCGGACCGGGCGCCGAGTGCTCAGCCCGTCTGTGGGGTGGTACTGGAGCCGCCGCCCGACCCCACCGAGGTCAAGTACAGAGGCCTGCTGTACACGGAGCTGCTGGCTCTGCGCTCCCGACTCAGTGACCAGCTGGGAGTCATGCCGTACATGGTGGCCAGCAACCGGGCGTTGCTGGAGCTGGCTCAGCGCCGACCCACCTCGCTGCGCCAGCTCAGCCGCGTCGAGGGCTTCACGGACGCCAAGGCGCAGAAGTACGGCTACGAGATCGTCGAGCTGGTCAACAATACTGCCGTCAAGTACAACCTGACGACAAACAACTTCCCCGACCAGGTGTCGGAAGAGGCGGAGAAGCTAGATCCTGACGCAGAGGAGGCGCTGCTGATGCGCCTGACGGAGACGCAGCGGGAGAGCTACCTCCTGGTGCAGCGCCAGGGACAGAACCTGGAAGAGGCCGCCGCCCAGAGGGGTTTGAAGCCGTCCACCCTGGCGACTCACCTCGGCGCAGCGATTCAGCTCGGTCTGCCGGTGGAGCTGTCGCGGCTGGGCGTCGACAGCGCCCTGGTGGACACAGTGCACCGGGTGGTGCGCAGTCCTGCCATCGGCTCAGACATCAGTCGGCTGTCGTCGATTAAGGAGCACTGTCCGACAGACATGAGCTGGGATCAGCTGCGGCTCTGTCTGGCGATCATCTCGCGGCTGCACAGCCTCTCTGGGGACAAACCGGCGGCAGCGGGCACCGCCAGGCCCCCGCCGGCGCCGCCACGGGCCACCGCTGACAGCGGCTGGCTGAGCTCGGCCCAGCCCGCGGCGGCCACCACCATCGTGTCTGGCCGCCGACTGGACACGTGCCAGGCCCGGCTGACCCGCTGCCTAGGCCCCGAGCAGCCGACGGCCGCCGCACACTCGCCGACGGCAGGCGCCCCGGCGGCCCCGGCGGCCCCGCCGGTGACCATCGTGCGTCCGAGCTGCGGCCTGATCGAGATGGTGGACCCGTTCGGCGACGACTCGGACCCGGACGAAGCAGAGGTGGCGGCCGCCGAGCAGCGCGCGACGGAGCAGCTGAAGGCCGAACAGCGGAGGCAGACCAGCAGGGTGCTGCCGCCCGTGGAGCACGCGTTCCGCTGGGGCAGCGCCGGTGCGGGCGAACACGGGCAGGAGGGGGAGGAGGACGCGGCGGGGACGGGCACTGAGTTGAGTCGGTCCCTGTGGGGCAGCCTGGACCCGGAGGAGGTCAACTCACGACCGGCTGCACCCAGGACCAGGGTACGGCCGGCCCGGCTCCTCTCCTCCGGCTCAGAGTCGGATGAAGATGGCGCGTCGGCGGTGACCGGCTCCGGCCCAAAGCGGAAACTGCCCTCCTGGCTGGCAGGCGGCTCACAGGCCACTGCGAGGGTCGGAAAGAAGCGCTCCCTGTTCTCGAAGTGATCAGCCGGCAGACAGCCGGTCGACTGTGTATTGTTTCAGCTTCAATGGTTTTGTAGATGATACCCGTCATGCCAATGTTGTCGCCGTTTTTCTTTGTGAGATGTGTCAATAAAGAATCGTTTATGAAGAAAGGTGAACTGCTGTAATCCTAGACACGACCTAACCTCGGACTTCTCAGGATATTAGAACAAGAAGGTAAACAATACTAAAGCTCATTGCCAGTGTGTCCGTACTCGGTATCATCTACACTCTGATAGCATGAAAAGTCGAGGTTAGGTCGAGGTAGGATGTGTAACAAGGCCGCGAGGTACTAGGTGTCCGAAGATTGGACGTTTACCCTATTTACGTCAAGACGTCAAGATGAGAAGAATTCAGATCGGGGTATATTTCTTCAGCTCAGTCTTTTTACTGCACGTCTCATTGAATTACCTTTTTTAACTGAAATGGTTCGCTCACCGCTTTTACTAACCACTTACACCGATTTTACTCATAACGTCACTCTTTTTAGTATCTGGTGGTGTTGCCAGAGAAGGTGCTCGCTCGCGCACTGAAATTACTGATTCCTCACCGAAATCTACTCGATCAGTAGCAATGGCTACGGCTCTAACGGAAATATATCAGATTATGCACTCATCATAATTACTCAGTCATTCGCCGTAATCGTTCAGAAAGTTGGGAAGACATGCGGTAGCTCTCGTATTTTATAGGAGAGGTACTTGATTTTAGAGTGCCCTGATATTGTTTTCGGTATTGTCAAACTAACAATGGCGGATCAAGCCGTGGGTTTTATTTTTAGGGGGCGGGGCAAATCCAGTGGCGTATTTCCAAAAAGTTGTTGAGCGGGGGGGAGGAGGGAGGGGTAGCGGGCCATCAGCCGTCAGCGAAAAGTTGTTGACCGGGGGGGGGGGGGGGGGGGGGAGAGGGAGGTAGCATATTTCTTAGTTGAGACACAGTACATGAGTTGAAAAGGCGCAATCCACTAAGTGAATTGACTCTTACCGGACTCTTACCCGACTTTACCCTCCTACGTGTCCGAAATCATGGCATCTTTTTTAACGAGCATAAGTATTTTTTACAACAGAAATTCATGCATGAAGAAATTCAATGAATTCATACATGGCCGTGCAGTGGACACCTCTGCAAGAGGTGGTATCCGTGAAGTGAAGTCTTGCCTATGATCCATTGGAACACACTTGTATCTGGCAATGCTTGTTACTTACATTGTTACTTGTACGTATTTGGTTAAGCAAACCTAGAGGAAACCTAGCCTAATAGGACGGGCGTACTTAACCTAGAGGACGGGCGTACTTAACCTAGAGGACGGGCGTACTTAACATAGAGGACGGACATACTTAACCTAGAGGATGGGCGTACTTAATATAGAGGACGGGCGTACTTAACCTAGAGGACGGGCGTACTTAATATAGAGGACGGGCGTACTTAACCTAGAGGACGGGCGTACTTAACCTAGAGGACGGGCGTACTTAACATAGAGGACGGGCGTACTTAACCTAGAGGACGGGCGTACTTAACATAGAGGACGGGCGTACTTAACATAGAGGACGGGGTACTACTTAACCTAGAGGACGGGAGTAATTAACCTAGAGGACGGACGCACTTAACATAGAGGACGGGCGTACTTAACCTAGAGGACGGACGCACTTAACATAGAGGACGGGTGTACTCAACCTAGAGGACGGACGCACTTAACATAGAGGACGGGCGTACTTAACATAGAGGACGGATGTACTTAACCTAGAGGACGGGGTACTACTTAACCTAGAGGACGGACGCACTTAACATAGAGGACGGGCGTACTTAACATAGAGGACGTGCGTACTTAACCTAGAGGACGGGGTACTACTTAACCTAGAAGACGGATGTACTTAACCTAGAGGACGGGTGTACTTAACCTAGAGGACGGGGTACTACTTAACCTAGAAGACGGATGTACTTAACCTAGAGGACGGGTGTACTTAATCTAGAGGACGGGCGTACTTAACATAGAGGACGGGTGTACTCAATCTAGAGGACGAGAGTACTTAATCTAGAGGACGGGCGTACTTAACCTAGAGGACGGGCGTACTTAATATAGAGGACGGGGTACTACTTAACCTAGAGGACGTGCGTACTTAACCTAGAGGACGGGGTACTACTTAACCTAGAGGACGGGCGTACTTAACCTAGAGGATGGGCGTACTTAATATAGAGGACGGGGTACTACTTAACCTAGAGGACGGGCGTACTTAACCTAGAGGACGGGGTACTACTTAACCTAGAGGAATGACGTACTTAACATAGAGGACGGGGTACTACTTAACCTAGAGGACGGGCGTACTTAACCTAGAGGATGGGCGTACTTAATATAGAGGACGGGGTACTACTTAACCTAGAGGAATGACGTACTTAACATAGAGGACGGGGTACTACTTAACCTAGAGGAATGACGTACTTAACATAGAGGACGGGGTACTACTTAACCTAGAGGACGGGCGTACTTAACCTTGATGACGGGCGTACTTAATCTAGAAGACGGACGCACTTAACATAGAGGACGGGCGTACTTAACATAGAGGACGGGCGTACTTAACCTTGAGGACGGGCGTACTACTTAACCTAGAGGACGGACGTACTTAACCTAGAGGACGGGGTACTACTTAACCTAGAGGACGGGAGTAATTAACCTAGAGGACGGGCGTACTTAACCTAGAGGACGGGCGTACTTAACCTAGAGGACGGACGTACTTAACATAGAGGACGGACGTACTTTACCTAGAGGACGGGGTACTACTTAACCTAGAGGACGGGAGTAATTAACCTAGAGGACGGGCGTACTTAACCTAGAGGACGGGCGTACTTAACCTAGAGGACGGGCGCACTTAACCTAGAGGACGGGCGTACTTAACCTAGAGGACGGGCGTACTTAACCTAGAGGACGGACGTACTTAACCTAGAGGACGGACGTACTTAACCTAGAGGACGGGCGTACTTAACCTAGAGGACTGGCGTACTTAACCTAGAGGACGGACGTACTTAACATAGAGGACGGACGTACTTAACATAGAGGACGGACGTACTTAACCTAGAGGACGGGGTACTACTTAACCTAGAGGACGGGTGTACTTAACCTAGAGGACGGGCGTACTTAACCTAGAGGACGGGCGTACTTAACCTAGAGGACGGGAGTACTTAACCTAGAGGACGGACGTACTTAACATAGAGGACGGACGTACTTAACCTAGAGGACGGGGTACTACTTAACCTAGAGGACGGGTGTACTTAACCTAGAGGACGGGCGTACTTAACCTAGAGGACGGGCGTACTTAACATAGAGGACTGGCGTACTTAACATAGAGGACGGGCGTACTTAACCTAGAAGACGGACGCACTTAACATAGAGGACGGGCGTACTTAACATAGAGGACGGGTGTACTTAATCTAGAGGAGGGGCGTACTTAACTTAGAGGACGGGCGTACTTTACCTAGAAGACGGACGTACTTAACCTAGAGGACGGACGTACTTAATCTAGAGGACGGACGTACTTAACTTAGAGGACGGGCGTACTTAACCTAGAGGACGGGCGTACTTAACCTAGAGGACGGGTGTACTTAATCTAGAGGAGGGGCGTATTTTAAGATTGCTGCGAGACACCGGACTTGCCCGCTCTTTGTGTGTATTTCTTTATATGTTTATATGCTCAATATGTGTCTTTACGTTTCAAGTTGGGGTTGCACTTGCAACCATGCTTTGCTTACGGCACACAAGGTGCACTGCGTAAAAATGGCAATTCTGCGCACTTTGCATTTATAACCTAGAATGCGGTGACGATTTATAACCTAGAATGCGGTGACGATTTATAACCTAGAATGCGGTGACGATTTATAACCTAGAATGCGGTGACGATTTATAACCTAGAATGCGGTGACGATTTATAACCTAGAATGCGGTGACGATTTATAACCTAGAATGCGGTGACGATTTATAACCTAGAATGCGGTGACGAACGGTTTTGCAGCCTGAGTTGAGATTTATTAGGTTGATGCGTCAATGGTTATCCGCGGTTGTTTTTCGCCAACTTGATAAATCGATCAAATCACCAAATACGTCGACCAATCTGTAAAACCTCCCTGGTTCACGGTAAATTACGATTTATTGTCTGCACCGCACATTATGCAAGGAACAGCGACACAAACAGTATAAAAATAGTGCACAACATTTGTTTAATTTAACAAAAGAACAGTAGATCAATGCAGATACTATAAGGAATATGAGGATTTTTCGTTGAACTATGCTTAGTGCGACCTACTATCGGCTTCCGACCGTGCGAACGATCATTCTTCGCGATCTTTTCTAAAGCAACCGTCTAATTGCGAGGCGATGTTTAACAGTGTAAGTTTGAGCTTTTGGGCCATTTTTGGTCAATATTGTCTAAGAAAAAGTTCAAATTTACACCACTTCTCATTGACTCGTAATGTTAAAAATCGGGCCCAAGAAACCATAAGCCTGTGTAGAAGCGGTTTCTTGGGCCCGATTTTTAACATGAGAAGTGGTGTAATCGAGTCAATGAGAAGTGGTGTAAATTTCAACTTTTTGTTAAGAGACAATATTGACAAAAATGGCCCAAAAGCTCAAATTTAACACTGTTAAAAATACCCTCGCAATTAGACGGTTGGTTTAGAAAATATCACGAAAAAGGAGCGTTCGCACGGTCTGAAGCCCATGGTAGCTACCTCCTGTGTTAAGTACATCATATATCAGGTACCTTAAAGCCATGAGCTGCCAATATTCCACAATAATCACTAATTCGGTGCCCAGTGAACACGAAGAAAACATATCGTTTGTCGCGGGAGATTCAGTCATTCGTTGCGAAGAAAGACTCGATAAGCATTGTTCCGCGGTCGTGCAGCAGTATCCACTGCAGCGCTATTCGAAACTGCGTGAGACTGGCAGCAAAATAAACCAACCATCCCAGCTATGTCAACAGCTAACAAAGGTATCTGCACGACACCGGCAGTTACAAGTCTAACAGCAGCAAACACCATAGAAACAACAGCCAAACCCACCCCGTCCCACCAAGGATAAATACAATATTGACACCGCTGCACACAGCGAGAATGGCTCGCAGCCGCCATCAGCAGGCGGCACGCGATATTATGCCGATGGTAAATATCACCTTTCGGGGCAGGCGTGTCACGCCTCTTAAAACATCAGATCCCGGTGTGTTCTGCCTTTCGGGGCAGGCGTCACGCCTCTTAAAACATCAGATCCCGGTGTGTTCTGCCTTTCGGGGCAGGCGTCACGCCTCTTAAAACATCAGATCCCGGTGTGTTCTGCCTTTCGGGGCAGGCGTCACGCCTCTTAAAACATCAGATCCCGGTGTGTTCTGCCTTTCGGGGCAGGCGTCACGCCTCTTAAAACATCAGATCCCGGTGTGTTCTGCCTTTCGGGGCAGGCGCGTCACGCCTCTTAAAACATCAGATCCCGGTGTGTTCTGCCTTTCGGGGCAGGCGCGTCACGCCTCTTAAAACATCAGATCCCGGTGTGTTCTGCCTTTCGGGGCAGGCGTCACGCCTCTTAAAACATCAGATCCCGGTGTGTTCTGCCTTTCGGGGCAGGCGCGTCACGCCTCTTAAAACATCAGATCCCGGTGTGTTCTGCCTTTCGGGGCAGGCGTCACGCCTCTTAAAACATCAGATCCCGGTGTGTTCTGCCTTTCGGGGCAGGCGTGTCACGCCTCTTAAAACATCAGATCCCGGTGTGTTCTGCCTTTCGGGGCAGGCGCGTCACGCCTCTTAAAACATCAGATCCCGGTGTGTTCTGCCTTTCGGGGCAGGCGTGTCACGCCTCTTAAAACATCAGATCCCGGTGTGTTCTGCCTTTCGGGGCAGGCGTGTCACGCCTCTTAAAACATCAGATCCCGGTGTGTTCTGCCTTTCGGGGCAGGCGCGTCACGCCTCTTAAAACATCAGATCCCGGTGTGTTCTGCCTTTCGGGGCAGGCGTGTCACGCCTCTTAAAACATCAGATCCCGGTGTGTTCTGCCTTTCGGGGCAGGCGCGTCACGCCTCTTAAAACATCAGATCCCGGTGTGTTCTGCCTTTCGGGGCAGGCGTGTCACGCCTCTTAAAACATCAGATCCCGGTGTCTTGTCAACCAATGCACTCACTACCCTGCTTAATGCGTCTGCGTCTGACGGCTGTGAAGAGAAAGTGCGAAGCTTGGGCGCCAGGGTGTACGCAGAGCTGCTGATCCCACAACGAAGCCAGTGTGATGAGGACCGCTTTCGATGCCGTTCGCTCACGGTAAATGGTCCATGAACAGCTCTTCCCGCTGCCAAGGCACATTCACTGCATAATAAGGCACGTTCACTGCAGTTCTGTCGCTGCTGTTAGCGCGTGTTCACTGCGTTCTGCCCGCTGCTGAGCCGCCATCACTGCTGTTCTGCCCGCTGCTGAGCCGTCATCACTGCAGTTCTGCCCGCTGCTGAGCCGCCATCACTGCAGTTCTGCCCGCTGCTGAGCCGCCATCACTGCAGTTCTGCCCGCTACTGAGCCGCCATCACTGCAGTTCTGCCCGCTGCTGAGCCGCCATCACTACAGTTCTGCCCGCTGCTGAGCCGCCATCACTGCAGTTCTGCCCGCTGTTGAGCCGCCATCACTGCAGTTCTGCTCGCTGCTGAGCCGCCATCACTGCAGTTCTGCCCGCTGCTGAGCCGCCATCACTGCAGTTCTGCCCGCTGCTGAGCCGCCATCACTGCAGTTCTGCCCGCTGCTGAGCCGCCATCACTGCAGTTCTGCCCGCTGCTGAGCCGCCATCACTGCAGTTCTGCCCGCTGTTGAGCCGCCATCACTGCAGTTCTGCCCGCTGCTGAGCCGCCATCACTGCAGTTCTGCCCGCTGCTGAGCCGCCATCACTGCAGTTCTGCCCGCTGCTGAGCCGCCATCACTGCAGTTCTGCCCGCTGCTGAGCCGCCATCACTGCAGTTCTGCCCGCTGCTGAGCCGCCATCACTGCAGTTCTGCCCGCTGCTGAGCCGCCATCACTGCAGTTCTGCCCGCTGCTGAGCCGCCATCACTGCAGTTCTGCTCGCTGCTAAGGCGCATTCACTGCTTTGCTGGCAGCTTCTGAGCTTTACTCACTGCAATTATGATCCACTCGCGAGGTGCGTGCTCTGGAGAGGCCGGCCGCGGGTTTCAATGGGTAGCAGAAGACAGGCGAATCCGGCCGCCACCGCCATGCAGGCGTAAACTATGACCGTGGAGAACGGGGACCTGTAGATGAGCACCTGGAGGCCAAAAGAAGAGCGCGGTTAACACATCACACATACAAGTATGTACGCTAGGTAGTGAGAGAGCATAGAGGGGGGGGGGGGGGTATATGTGCCAAAGGCCGTACAAGAGTGTCATGTATGAGGTGACATTGCTCAAACATGGTAAAAAGGGTGACGATGTTTCAGGAGATTATGACTTCATCTGTCATTAGGCGCCGCCTGTTTAGTGATATAATATACAGATACAAGGAGCCAAGGATACCAAGGTGAATGCCTAATCTGTGCTGGTGTTATATATAAACACATCTGCTTAGCCAAATCAGGATAGCGGACATCATAACAATAGAAGAGGAAGCATAGCGTGAGGCATACCGAATATTAAAAATGACAGGAAGAGAATAGCCCGAAAGGCTAGCAAGAAATAACGATGTTATACATAATACGAATGGGAACTCAGGATCATATCAGAAATACATAAAAACGGTCTACAAGATATGAAGAAGAGGGTAAGGTCGAGGACATACGAGTCCTCTTAGCGCGGCGACCGGTCTTAATCAGGACTGGATTAACCCTATTTGTAACAGGCTCCTGGCCACCCCTATGATCTGTAACAGGGGGGGGGGGGGGGATTCCGCCCCCCGGAGATCTCTAGATCCACCCGTCCGATTTTCACAAATCAAACGGCGTTTGATTCCCCTCAACACGATCTACATTTCGAAAAAAACTACATTTTTGATAGGGGGCAACAGGGGGGGGGAGGGGGCAAAACTACAGATCTTAGAGGTATTTCTGATCCAACACAGCTGTCATGTTTATCAACCGATTTTAACGCAACTAATGGGGATCGATAGAGATTGAATTGGAGTTTGATATATGACGGTGACTTTGGAAAATTCAAAAAAATCATAGGCGTTGTTTGCAGGGCACCCAATATGGGGATGAAATAAATTCGTAATAAAACAGTTTTTTGATGTTGTTTTTTGGATAAATAAAAGTGTGCGTTATTATGACATCATACAAAACAGTTATAAATCATATTTTTCGACATAGGCGGTGCCAGGTTAATGAAAAAGGGGGCCCAATGGATACAATATTAACCGCAGGCAAGTTGCTACCAAGCAATATAAATAAGTTACTGATCATAGATAGTTCCCTTTCGCATGTTGTACTATCATAGGCGTATCCAGGATCCAAACTGGGGAGGCACAAAACCTTTTGATATATAGTTTCCGCTAGTATGATACTAACTATAACTAGTCAACAGTGACTATGCATTTCACTTGCAACTTCAATTCACATTGGTTGCCGCCCCCCCCCCCCCCCTTACCCTATCTGGACTCGCCTATAATCCTATAATCGTTCGCGGAGTACCCTCTGGTGCGTGTTTCATCCGAAAACTGCAGTATGTTATGTCATTGTAGGCCCATGCATCTTTGTTCCCTAGCAATAACATGACCCCCTTTCTTCGATTCCTGAGCGCGCCTCTGAAAAAATGACTTAATTCTCTCTCCTGGCTTCATATGTGCATATACAATTATAAACGAGCTGTCTATTGCGCCGTAATCGCTGGCATATCGTCATCACCATGCCAATCCCCCCCCCTTTCCTGTGCCTGAACACGCCCCTGCAACTCTATATGTAACAAATTATGCAAATAATGGAAGGAGAAGCTATATTTTACACCTTCATAGCTATAAATGCCCCTTACATCGCTCCATTGACTGCCAGCCAAGCGTTTCATACTTCCTGGAAACCTCCCCTTTTCAAGTCCCTGAAACCGCCTC
Source organism: Chirona hameri (assembly GCA_036785665.1). Lineage (NCBI taxonomy): Eukaryota > Metazoa > Arthropoda > Thecostraca > Balanomorpha > Balanidae > Chirona > Chirona hameri. Next base: position 22,687 of record JAXIVJ010010095.1, read on the forward strand.
TGCCGTGCAATATTTATTATAGTTCATTAACATCAACTTATTTTACACTTGTTCCAATACCGTAATCCATAGCTCCTTCATACTTGAGGCAGTTAGGAAGGAGCCGTGAAGATCGCATCTCCGTATTATCGCCAAATGTCGCCGAAGAACCCACCAAAAACCGGGCCCTGAAACCGCCTCTGTTCAGGTTAAGAACTCAAACTTTTGACTCCATATGTGGAAATCAATTCTAGGAAAAGTCCCCAAATTTCATGGGCCTGCTCCCAGCCGTTCTGGAGATATCCGCGAAAAACCTGAGTGGGGGGGGGGGGGGCGGCGGAATCCGCCCCCCTGTTACAAATAGGGTTTAAGGGACACTCCCACCTTAACATTAGTTTTGAGTTTAGATAGCCATGTTGTTCGATTTTAATTACAATTACGTAGGGTAGCAGTTAAAACGACCACATAGGTCTAATCAAAAAGAAATTCGAGCTTGGCAGACTGGTTATTGATTCAACTTTTTTGGAACGATTTCATTTTGAAATCTGAATGATTCATTTTGATATTTGATATTAATGATTCATTCATGATTCATTTTGGAATCTGAATGATTCAATCGCAGTTCGATTCACGGATACAATTTTGAGAATTGATTCATTCTGATTCAAAGAATCAAAACAAATAGTTTAATTGATTCACGTTTGATTCAACATTTGAATATATGAGGTGAATTTATGTCAAATCAATAACAATGGAAACATGCATATATATGATCATTAAAACATTGTTACAGCATTATTTTTTTCTTCAGTTATTTCAGTATAATTAAATGTAGCCACTGGGACTGCATATATTTGGACAATTTACCAGTGTACTTGAATCGTTAAATCTTTTGATTCAGTCAGCCTTGATTTGATGCGGGTTTTGATTCAATCACGATTCATGAATACAAATATCTGGTGGTGAATCAATTATGTTTTGATTTAATGAATTTTGATTGAACGATTCCAATCGATTCAATCAGTGTCGAATCAATAACCAGTCTGGCTTGGTCTTGACAATTGTAACAAATAAACCCCACGTGTATTTGAATAGGGGTCTAAAGCCGATGACGTCACCTCTCTACCAAATGGTGATGATAGTCACTTGTTTTAAGGTTAGACTTGGAGATATTTGCGTGTTTCAAATGGTTTGGTAATTGGTTTGTTTTGTATTCAAAGCGCTATAATTGTCTCGAAATAATTGTGCCATACTTTGGCAAGTAAAGAAATTCTGTATAGCTGTCTAGAGCTCAATATGACGCCATCAACCCAAGTATTAAAACTTAACATTTTATGAAATTGAGCACTGTTTGCGAGAAACAAATGTCATAATCGTGTCCGGCAGCAATTACTTCATATTTTGCACCACAATCGGCGTACATTTTAAAACTTTTGGGACGGTGGGAGTGTCCCTTTAAAGGGATATTGCCACCTCGCAGGCCAATATGGAGTTGTTGGTGTGTATCGGTAAATTAAACGTGTCCGATTTCACCTGCAAAATTTAGTTCCCGAAACTCCCCCATTAGACCAAAAAATACATTTGCATCATTGGCACACATTCGTAAAATTGGAGTCGCCTCATCACTATTTAGAATCACTTCTTTGCGGACTATGACTTGCTTTTGAATATTGCAAACTCAATATCACCATTCAGTCAGTGCACTTTAAAATTAAAATGCATAAACAGTTAATTATATTTTCAACAACCATAGCCTCTTACATATTAAAACATCAATACAACAGCAAGAATGGCTATGGCTCGACTTTGGGGCCGTAGGAGATTTGTGACCAATACCTTATAACACAGATAGACTTTTCAGTGGCGAATCGTCTCAGTTCCGTTCGTCTCGGCGAATTCGGACGCTTCGGCTTTGGGCGGGCGCCAATTTCACAGCCAAACTGGATGAGAGCGGTCATGAATCATGAAAACTGGATAAGAGCGGTCATGAATCATGAAAACTGGATGAGAGCGGTCATGAATCATGAAAACTGGGTGAGAGCGGTCATGAATCATGAAAACTGGGTGAGAGCGGCCATGAATCATGAAAACTGGATGAGAGCGGTCATGAATCATGAAAACTGGATGAGAGCGGTCATGAATCATGAAAACTGGATGAGAGCGGTCATGAATCATGAAAACTGGATGAGAGCGGTCATGAATCATGAAAACTGGATGAGAGCGGTCATGAATCATGAAAACTGGGTGAGAGCGGTCATGAATCATGAAAACTGGGTGAGAGCGGCCATGAATCATGAAAACTGGATGAGAGCGGTCATGAATCATGAAAACTGGATGAGAGCGGTCATGAATCATGAAAACTGGATGAGAGCGGTCATGAATCATGAAAACTGGGTGAGAGCGGTCATGAATCATGAAAACTGGATGAGAGCGGTCATGAATCATGAAAACTGGATGAGAGCGGTCATGAACCATGCAAACTGGATGAGAGCGGTCATACTGAGCACAGCTGGGATCAACGTTTTGGAGTCGGAAATAAATACAAAATAAATTGCCAATACCCTTCTATAGGTGCTGCAGGAGCAAGTTTGAGCTTGAGCATACACGATTGTTGATCCCCACCATTCATTTAAGTTGCTTTTTAGAAATCCTCCGGAGGTGGCAATATCCCTTTAAGCCATATTACCGTGAGCCGGAGTCGGAGCCGGAGCCGGAGCCGGAGCCGGAGCCGGAGCCGGAGCCGGAGCAGGGGCAGGAGCAGGAGCAGGGTGGTGGACGGAGGAGCGGTGGATAGGAGTGGACCCGGGACCACCTCCGCTCAGCCGCATCACGGGGTCGACCGTCTGCAGCGCAGGCAGAGCGCGCTCCGCTCAGCCGCATCACGGGGTCGACCGTCTGCAGCGCAGGCAGAGCGCGCTCCGCTCAGCCGCGTCACGGGGTCGACCGTCTGCAGCGCAGGCAGAGCGCGCTCCGCCCAGCCGCATCACGGGGTCGACCGTCTGCAGCGCAGGCAGAGCGCGCTCCGCCCAGCCGCATCACGGGGTCGACCGTCTGCAGCGCAGGCAGAGCGCGCTCCGCTCAGCCGCATCACGGGGTCGACCGTCTGCAGCGCAGGCAGAGCGCGCTCCGCCCAGCCGCATCACGGGGTCGACCGTCTGCAGCGCAGGCAGAGCGCGCTCCGCCCAGCCGCATCACGGGGTCGACCGTCTGCAGCGCAGGCAGAGCGCGCTCCGCCCAGCCGCATCACGGGGTCGACCGTCTGCAGCGCAGGCAGAGCGCGGCCACGCCACCCAGCAGAGAGACGACGCTGTACGTGACGGCCGTGTAGCGCACCGAGCTGCGTGTGAACTGGCCACATCACGTACACGCGTAGTGTTAGTTGGGGCTTTACATAGTACTCGGATGTCAAATGACGATATCTTCACGATGGGCGACGATAGCTTGTCAAACAAATGTGGAAACTGATGAATTCGTGCTACGAAAAAAATATTACACAGGAAGGAAGGTATAGATTGAAAACCTGCGGGCCTGCGGGCCTCGGAAGCCTTCCCTATAACGTTTTGTTTGTTGTTCCTCGTAGCGTGAAATTAATTGCAGTCGAACGTGATTGAAGGATCACTTTCATCGATTATTTCACCTCTTATCACACCCATCAAAACCTACTACAGACCCACAGACATGGGCACAGTAACGCCGCTACTCAGTACGTGCGGCGTACCCCCACATCACCCCCCCCCCCCCCTCCTCCCCTCCGCGCCACGCCGCCTGCGCCTCACCTGAGCTATCAGCGGGGTAAGCATGGCGCCCAGCCGGGCGAAGCCGCTGCAGGTGCCGACGCCGATCGAGCGCAGCGTGGTGGGGTACACCTGGCGGGCACAGCACAGCGACATCATACGACTGGGGCAACGATCGACCACAGCGTGGTGGGGTACACCTGGCGGGCACAGCACAGCGACATCATACAACTGGGGCAACGATCGAGCGCAGCGTGGTGGGGTACACCTGGCGGGCACAGCACAGCGACATCATACGACTGGGGCAACGATCGACCACAGCGTGGTGGGGTACACCTGGCGGGCACAGCACAGCGACATCATACGACTGGGGCAACGATCGAGCGCAGCGTGGTGGGGTACACCTGGCGGGCACAGCACAGCGACATCATACGACTGGGGCAACGATCGAGCGCAGCGTGGTGGGGTACACCTGGCGGGCACAGCACAGCGACATCATAGACTGGGGCAACGATCGAGCGCAGCGTGGTGGGGTACACCTGGCGGGCACAGCACAGCGACATCTGAGTCCCCAGCGCCGACACAAGACAACAGCGGGCAGCACACAGCGAGCTAGGGACAGCATGGGGGAACGATTGAGCTACGTTCAACCAGAAAGGATCGCGCCTGGGCTCGTCAAAAACCGCCGATTAACTCAAAATGCCAGCCGCAAATGAATGAGATACCGGACGGCAAGACCTGCTGAAGAACGTAGCACAACTGGTACAACTAAAGATACAGTGAAATGACTCCAACAAAGATGGGTACGTAGATTATTGAAACAATTCAGCGTCTAACACGGAAAACTCCGGTTGATATAATTCATTGGGAACAAGGATTGTTCGAAGTGAATATACTGGCAAGTGACAGCTGACTGGTTCACCTCTGGAGTGTAGACGTAGGCCGCCTGGAACATGCCTGCGATCATGCCGCGACACACGAACAGGATCACCGTCAACACCGCCCGGCTGTGGACAGAGGAGACATGTCGAGGTCATGCCGCGATCATGCCGCCATGCCGCGACACACGACCAGGATCACCGTCAACACCGCTCGGCTGTGGACAGAGGAGACATGTCGAGGTCATGCCGCCATGCCGCGACACACGAACAGGATCACCGTCAACACCGCCCGGCTGTGGACAGAGGAGACATGCCTGCGATCATGCCGCGACACACGAACAGGATCACCGTCAACACCGCCCGGCTATGGACAGAGGAGACATGTCGAGGTCATGCCGCCATGCCGCGACACACGAACAGGATCACCGTCAACACCGCCCGGCTGTGGACAGAGGAGACATGTCGAGGTCATGCCGCCATGCCGCGACACACGAACAGGATCACCGTCAACACCGCCCGGCTGTGGACAGAGGAGACATGTCGAGGTCATGCCGCCATGCCGCGACACACGAACAGGATCACCGTCAACACCGCCCGGCTGTGGACAGAGGAGACATGTCGAGGTCATGCCGCCATGCCGCGACACACGAACAGGATCACCGTCAATACCGCCCGGCTGTGGACAGAGGAGACATGTCGAGGTCATGCCGCCATGCCGCGACACACGAACAGGATCACCGTCAACACCGCCCGGCTGTGGACAGAGGAGACATGTCGAGGTCATGCCGCCATGCCGCGACACACGAACAGGATTACCGTCAACACCGCCCGGCTGTGGACAGAGGAGACATGCCGAGGTCATGCCGCCATGGCGCGACACACGAACAGGATCACCGTCAACACCGCCCGGCTGTGGACAGAGGAGACATGTCGAGGTCATGCCGCCATGCCGCCATGCCGCGACACACGAACAGGATCACCGTCAACACCGCCCGGCTGTGGACAGAGGAGACATGTCGAGGTCATGCCGCCATGCCGCGACACACGAACAGGATCACCGTCAACACCGCCCGGCTGTGGACAGAGGAGACATGTCGAGGTCATGCCGCCATGCCGCGACACACGAACAGGATCACCGTCAACACCGCCCGGCTGTGGACAGAGGAGACATGTCGAGGTCATGCCGCCATGCCGCAACACACGAACAGGATCACCGTCAACACCGCCCGGCTGTGGACAGAGGAGACATGTCGAGGTCATGCCGCCATGCCGCGACACACGAACAGGATCACCGTCAACACCGCCAGGCTGTGGACAGAGGAGACATGCCGAGGTCATGCCGCGATCATGCCGCCATGCCGCGACACACGAACAGGACCGCCGTCAACACCGCCCGGCTGTGGACAGAGGAGACATGCCGAGGTCATGCCGCGATCATGCCGCCATGCCGCGACACACGAACAGGACCGCCGTCAACACCGCCCGGCTGTGGACAGAGGAGACATGCCGAGGTCATGCCGCGATCATGCCGCCATGCCGCGATACACGAACAGGATCACCGTCAACACCGCCCGGCTGTGGGCAGAGGAGACATGTCGAGGTCATGCCGCCATGCCGCGACACACGAACAGGATCACCGTCAACACCGCCCGGCTGTGGACAGAGGAGACATGCCGAGGTCATGCCGCGATCATGCCGCCATGCCGCGATACACGAACAGGATCACCGTCAACACCGCCCAGCTGTGGACAGAGGAGACATGTCGAGGTCATGCCGCCATGCCGCCATGCCGCGACACACGAACAGGACCGCCGTCAACACCGCCCGGCTGTAGACAGAGGAGACATGTCGAGGTCATGCCGCCATGCCGCGACACACGAACAGGATCACCGTCAACACCGCCCGGCTGTGGACAGAGGAGACATGTCGAGGTCATGCCGCCATGCCGCGACACACGAACAGGATCACCGTCAACACCGCCCGGCTGTGGACAGAGGAGACATGTCGAGGTCATGCCGCCATGCCGCGACACACGAACAGGATCACCGTCAACACCGCCCGGCTGTAGACAGAGGAGACATGTCGAGGTCATGCCGCCATGCCGCGACACACGAACAGGATCACCGTCAACACCGCCCGGCTGTAGACAGCGGAGACATGTCGAGGTCATGCCGCCATGCCGCGACACACGAACAGGATCACCGTCAACACCGCCCGGCTGTAGACAGCGGAGACATGTCGAGGTCATGCCGCCATGCCGCGACACACGAACAGGATCACCGTCAACACCGCCCGGCTGTGGGCAGAGGAGACATGCCGAGGTCATGCCGCCATGCCGCGACACACGAACAGGATCACCGTCAACACCGCCCGGCTGTGGACAGAGGAGACATGCCGAGGTCATGCCGCCATGCCGCCATGCCGCGACACACGAACAGGATCACCGTCAACACCGCCCGGCTGTGGACAGAGGAGACATGTCGAGGTCATGCCGCCATGCCGCGACACACGAACAGGATCACCGTCAACACCGCCCGGCTGTGGACAGAGGAGACATGTCGAGGTCATGCCGCGATCATGCCGCCATGCCGCGATACACGAACAGGACCACCGTCAACACCGCTCGGCTGTGGACAGAGGAGACATGCCGAGGTCATGCCGCCATGCCGCGACACACGGACAGGATCACCGTCAACACCGCTCGGCTGTGGACAGAGGAGACATGTCGAGGTCATGCCGCCATGCCGCGACACACGAACAGGATCACCGTCAACACCGCCCGGCTGTGGACAGAGGAGACATGTCGAGGTCATGCCGCCATGCCGCGACACACGAACAGGATCACCGTCAACACCGCCCGGCTGTGGACAGAGGAGACATGTCGAGGTCATGCCGCCATGCCGCGACACACGAACAGGATCACCGTCAACACCGCCCGGCTGTGGACAGAGGAGACATGTCGAGGTCATGCCGCCATGCCGCGACACACGAACAGGATCACCGTCAACACCGCCCGGCTGTGGACAGAGGAGACATGTCGAGGTCATGCCGCGATCATGCCGCCATGCCGCGATACACGAACAGGATCACCGTCAACACCGCTCGGCTGTGGACAGAGGAGACATGCCGAGGTCATGCCGCCATGCCGCGACACACGGACAGGATCACCGTCAACACCGCTCGGCTGTGGACAGAGGAGACATGTCGAGGTCATGCCGCCATGCCGCGACACACGAACAGGATCACCGTCAACACCGCCCGGCTGTGGACAGAGGAGACATGTCGAGGTCATGCCGCCATGCCGCGACACACGAACAGGATCACCGTCAACACCGCCCGGCTGTGGACAGAGGAGACATGTCGAGGTCATGCCGCCATGCCGCGACACACGAACAGGATCACCGTCAACACCGCCCGGCTGTGGACAGACATGCCCGTTGTCATGCCGCGACACACGCCACCAGGCATGGCAGAGTCGCGACAGCCGTCACGTCCCGGGCGCCAGCGAGGTTTAGGCGGACTTAAATGTCCTAACAGGATGTTGCGTACCCTGATCGAAACAAAACACCGTCTTAGCTGTTTGCTACCTGTCTGCATCTACTTGACCGCTGCAAATCACTTCAGCAACACTCGGTAAGAAGCACAGGTTGAGTGACAGTCACGGACCCCTTCCTCACCACCCAAACCAGCACGGGGAGCACGGACTGCCTATCTCACGGGGAGCACAGGCTGCCTACCTCACGGGGAGCACAGACTGCCTACCTCACGGGAGCACGGACTGCCTACCTGACGGGGAGCACGGACTGCCTACCTCACGGGGAGCACAGACTGCCTACCTCTTCACGCAGAAGAACAGCGTTAGTATGGCCAGCGCGTAGATGAAAAACTCGGTCGCCATCGTTTTCTTCCGCCCGAACTTCTCGATGATGAGTAACGTGAAGAAAATGCCTGCAGGGCGAAGTTAGTTCAGCGTGTAAAATAGCAGAATTGTGTATCATGACGTGAGAGGCACCGGCGAAACAGTGGGATGATATACCGAACTGTCCATCCCACAGTGTACCAAGTTAATAGCATAGCAGTGAAGCTTCTCCTCCCATTCCCCCATCCCCCAGAAATGGAGCGAAATGTTTATTTTAAAGGCGAAATTTCGCTGCCCTACGGCCTCTTGATATAACAATTGCTTTTAATCTCGGAGAATCCTACCATGGTTCCATTAACTGTGTAAGTTAATCGAACGACATTACAATAATAAATAGTCTAAACAAAACGACGTGCATATCACTTGGAGCCGCTAACCTAGTGCCGTACAGCCTCGAATGTGATCAGCTGCAGCCAATCACGAGATAGTGCGTCTGCCGGGTTCATCCATAATATACCGAATGTGATAACTTATCGCAACAACCAGTGATGCGACGGAGCCGTACAAATGGTACCGCGCAGCTCAGAGGTCAGAGGTCAGCTGCTGACCGGTCGCTGAAAACTCTGCAGCAGCCTCAGATACCTGGGAACTCTGCCAGCGTCGTCCACAACAAGTCGATGTAATCCTCCTGTTGCAGCGGCTTACACGAAGCTTGACACACCTTGAACGACACAAACAAAACTCAAAGAAAAAACTGCCAGTGAAAGCTTCGTTGGAAACAAATACTGCCATGATAATCCGGCATCGCCTAACAAGTATCATATTTACTAGGGGCAACATACATCTTGAAGATGTCTTGAAGGAATATTCAATCATTGTAATGTTTTCTTTCATTTACACATTGCAAAAACAGGCAAACTCGAAAAGAAGAGCAGGCATTCCAACAAAACGTGCGGACTTGCTGGCTTCTAAGATGCTAAGATTATAAGATGCTTCTCAAACTAAAAAAAATCCTTTTCGTGGCTGACGCCATAACCTCCTAGCCACCAAACTCTCTCGGTGCCTTTAAGTCCTACCTCAGCACCCTCCCACCCCTGCGGCGCGCTGCAGAGGTCCTCCTCAGACAGCTCGAACAGCTCGGTGGTCATCAGCACTATGCCGTAGTAGCAGAAGGCGCTGGCCCACCTGGCAACAGCACAGGTCCAGACAAGTCAAACACCCACGTCAAGAGTTGAGCGACAAGCACCGGCGCGACGCCCTGTCCACACATGGTACATGGCACACGGCACACATGGTAATTCAAACCGGACTCAATCTTGCCCTACCTCGCCAAATGCTCTCCGGAGGCCTCTGGAGGCTAAACATCGTGACATATCAGGCACGCCTAACACAACATGGCGTGACTGCAAAGCGTCTCCCGTATCTGACAATATACAGTAGGTATTGTGTAATGCGGTGTCTCGGCGTGCCCCACCCCGACAACACTAGTTTGGCGCATCACATTAGCAGAACTATCGCGGTATCATTGAATAATATCACTGTCTGCTGCAGTTATGTGACCTCAAGAAGTCATACGAAGTGTATGTACATAAATATTCAATGGGCTCCAGCATGCTCTGAACTTCTCCCACACCTATACTGAAAGCATGCCAGCTGATATCACGGTAGCCAACTGCGTAGTTTCCGGTAATCAGTAACGACGCATTACTGCGCCATTTAACCCACTGTAATGGAGCATACTGTGTAAAGCAGTATAACGGATGGCTTGGAATATACAAATAGCACGATAGAACCGATTATAGCTTTGTGGACGAGCGCGACCAAAAAAAATCACAGTTTGTGGCCGAGACGAAGTCGAGGCCTCAAACTGTGAATTTTGTAGCGCGAGTCCTCAAAGTGATTTAGTGTGCAGCTGCAGCACGCAAAAGATACAAATAAAGTCTATATAATCAAGTGATGTTAACCCGCGCACTGCAGGGGCTTTGCGCCGAACACGAACTGCAGGAGGGGGGGGGGGGGGGATGTCCGCCCCCCCCCCTGAGCTCTCGAAAACTACGCTACGTAGCGAGAAGCGGAAAACGGCATTTGATAGCTTGATACATGTTCTATCGAAAGTATTCAGTATTGTTTTAGGTCAGGTCAAAATTGAGGTCACCAGAGGTCATCAAATTTCAAATGTTCCAGTTTTTTTTTCTCCTGTTTTAGGACATCGCTCCAGAAATTCCCAAATATCTCAGAAACTATGCTAGTTAGAAACAAATGGAAAAAAAAGAAAACGCCAGGCAATACAATTTGCAATCGGTAAGGTGTCCTCAAATTTGATCTCAGGTCAACATTTGAGGCTCCAGAGGTCAAAAGGGGAAAAATGTTTTGTTTTGCTAAATAGTTTTTCGCTATTAACTTTTTAGTTAATACAGATAACGGAAAACTGTTTACGCCATTGTGTTTATCTTGTAAAGGCGCTTCGAATGATATACATGGTGACCTTGTTAAGTTAACTTAAAATGACCTCAGGTCAAGGTCAAGTGGTGACCCAAGTAGGGCATGTTGCATATTGCATATGGGAAGACGTGTCTCGACGAGATAAACACATTTATGTCTGTTTTACTTCCCTATCTTCATTATGTCGGGAGTTATTGACACAAAAGTAATTGTGACGTCACATGACCTCAAATGACCCAATAGGGGTCACAGGACAAAACTTACCCTTGGATCATCAAGAATATCCTATAATAACATGATCCAGAAGTAATTGGACTAATATCATGCATATCCTTGAAATAGGAAGCATTTGTATATTTCCCCATCGACTTATTATGGGGAGGTTACGAAATTGACCCTGCGAAATTACGCGCCGCCGTTTTTTCGCCATCTTTGAGAAGAAAAAAAAACTGAGGGGGGGGGGGGGGGGATCACCCCCCTGCAGTGCGCGGGTTAAGTCCAAAAACTCCAGGTCACGTGACCTACTGACCACAAACTCCAGTTTGTGGACTCCCGCCCACAAATAATTATGTTTTAAGCTTTTTCACAAAAGCACGTGAGTCAATGGTGAACAAACTTCAGCTGTACACTAAGAATAATTCAAGGATCCGATACACTAAAAGAGAACGAGCAGTAATGCAAGGCTACACACCTAGGACTTTTGTATTCACAATCGCTGCATTATCTAGCATAGCTAACCATATGAGCCAGAAAAGTGGGACAGCTAACCATATGAACCAGAGCAGCAGGGCAGCTCACCATATGAACCAGAGCAGCTCACCATATGCACCAGAGCAGCTCACCATATGAACCAGAGCAGCAGGGCAGCTCACCATATGAACCAGAGCAGCTCACCATATGAACCAGAGCAGCAGGGCAGCTCACCATATGAACCAGAGCAGCAGGGCTGCTCACCATATGAACCAGAGCAGCAGGACTGCTCACCATATGAACCAGAGCAGCAGGGCAACTCACCATATGAACCAGAGCAGCAGGGCAGCTCACCATATGAACCAGAGCAGCTCACCATATGAACCAGAGCAGCAGGGCAGCTCACCATATGAACCAGAGCAGCTCACCATATGAACCAGAGCAGCAGGGCTGCTCACCATATGAACCAGAGCAGCAGGGCAGCTCACCATATGAACCAGAGCAGCTCACCATATGAACCAGAGCAGCAGGGCAGCTCACCATATGAACCAGAGCAGCTCACCATATGAACCAGAGCAACAGGGCTGCTCACCATATGAACCAGATCAGCTCACCATATGAACCAGAGCAGCAGGGCAGCTCACCATATGAACCAGAGCAGCAGGGCTGCTCACCATATGAACCAGAGCAGCTCACCATATGAACCATAGCAGCAGAGCAGCTCACCATATGAACCAGAGCAGCAGGGCTGCTCACCATATGAACCAGAGCAGCTCACCATATGAACCAGAGCAGCAAGGCAGCTCACCATATGAACCAGAGCAGCTCACCATATGAACCAGAGCAGCAGGGCTGCTCACCATATGAACCAGAGCAGCTCACCATATGAACCAGAGCAGCAGAGCAGCTCACCATATGAACCAGAGCAGCAGGGCTGCTCACCATATGAACCAGAGCAGCAGGGCAGCTCACCATATGAACCAGAGCAGCAGGGCAGCTCACCATATGAACCAGAGCAGCTCACCATATGAACCAGAGCAGCAGGGCTGCTCACCATATGAACCAGAGCAACAGGCCAGCTCACCATATGAACCAGAGCAGCTCACCATATGAACCAGAGCAGCAGGCCAGCTCACCATATGAACCAGAGCAGCTCACCATATGAACCAGAGCAGCAGGACTGCTCACCATATGAACCAGAGCAGCTCACCATATGAACCAGAGCAGCTCACCATATGAACCAGAGCAGCAGGGCAGCTCACCATATGAACCAGAGCAGCTCACCATATGAACCAGAGCAGCAGGGCTGCTCACCATATGCACCAGAGCGGCTCACCATATGAACCAGAGCAGCAGGGCTGCTCACCATATGAACCAGAGCAGCTCACCATATGAACCAGAGCAGCAGGGCTGCTCACCATATGAACCAGAGCAGCAGGCCAGCTCACCATATGAACCAGAGCAGCTCACCATATGAACCAGAGCAGCAGGACTGCTCACCATATGAACCAGAGCAGCAGGGCAGCTCACCATATGAACCAGAGCAGCTCACCATATGAACCAGAGCAGCTCACCATATGAACCAGAGCAGCAGGGCAGCTCACCATATGAACCAGAGCAGCTCACCATATGAACCAGAGCAGCAGGGCTGCTCACCATATGAACCAGAGCAGCAGGGCAGCTCACCATATGAACCAGAGCAGCAGGGCAGCTCACCATATGAACCAGAGCAGCAGGGCTGCTCACCATATGAACCAGAGCAGCAGGCCAGCTCACCATATGAACCAGAGCAGCTCACCATATGAACCAGACCAGCAGGACTGCTCACCATATGAACCAGAGCAGCAGGGCAGCTCACCATATGAACCAGAACAGCTCACCATATGAACCAGAGCAGCAGGGCTGCTCACCATATGAACCAGAGCAGCTCACCATATGAACCAGGGCAGCAGGCCAGCTCACCATATGAACCAGAGCAGCTCACCATATGAACCAGAGCAGCAGGGCAGCTCACCATATGAACCAGAGCAGCTCACCATATGAACCAGAGCAGTAGGGCAGCTCATCATATGAACCAGAACAGCTCACCATATGAACCAGAGCAGCAGGGCTGCTCACCATATGAACCAGAGCAGCTCACCATATGAACCAGAGCAGCTCACCATATGAACCAGAGCAGCAGGGCAGTTCACCATATGAACCAGAGCAGCTCACCATATGAACCAGAGCAGCAGGACTGCTCACCATATGAACCAGAGCAGCAGGCCAGCTCACCATATGAACCAGAGCAGCTCACCATATGAACCAGAGCAGCAGGGCTGCTCACCATATGAACCAGAGCAGCAGGGCAGCTCACCATATGAACCAGAGCAGCTCACCATATGAACCAGAGCAGCTCACCATATGAACCAGAGCAGCAGGGCAGCTCACCATATGAACCAGAGCAGCTCACCATATGAACCAGAGCAGCAGGGCTGCTCACCATATGAACCAGAGCAGCTCACCATATGAACCAGAGCAGCAGGGCTGCTCACCATATGAACCAGAGCAGCAGGCCAGCTCACCATATGAACCAGAGCAGCTCACCATATGAACCAGAGCAGCAGGGCTGCTCACCATATGAACCAGAGCAGCTCACCATATGAACCAGAGCAGCAGGGCAGCTCACCATATGAACCAGAGCAGCAGGGCTGCTCACCATATGAACCAGAGCGGCAGGGCAGCTCACCATATGAACCAGAGCAGCAGGCCAGCTCACCATATGAACCAGAGCAGCTCACCATATGAACCAGAGCAGCAGGGCTGCTCGCCAAATGAACCAGAGCAGCTCACCATATGAACCAGAGCAGCAGGGCAGCTCACCATATGAACCAGAGCAGCAGGCCAGCTCACCATATGAACCAAAGCAGCTCACCATATGAACCAGAGCAGCAGGGCTGCTCACCATATGAACCAGAGCAGCTCACCATATGAACCAGAGCAGCAGGGCAGCTCACCATATGAACCAGAGCAGCAGAGCAGCTCACCATATGGACCAGAGCAGCTCACCATATGAACCAGAGCAGCAGGGCTGCTCACCATATGAACCAGAGCAGCTCACCATATGAACCAGAGCAGCAGGGCAGCTCACCATAAGAACCAGAGCAGCTCACCATATGAACCAGAGCAGCAGGGCTGCTCACCATATGAACCAGAGCAGCTCACCATATGGACCAGAGCAGCAGGGCTGCTCACCATATGAACCAGAGCAGCTCACCATATGAACCAGAGCAGCAGGGCTGCTCACCATATGAACCAGAGCAGCAGGCCAGCTCACCATATGAACCAGAGCAGCTCACCATATGAACCAGAGCAGCAGGGCTGCTCACCATATGAACCAGAGCAGCAGGGCAGCTCACCATATGAACCAGGGCTGCTCACCATATGAACCAGAGCAGCTCACCATATGAACCAGAGCAGCTCACCATATGAACCAGAGCAGCAGGGCAGCTCACCATATGAACCAGAGCAGCTCACCATATGAACCAGAGCAGCTCACCATATGAACCAGAGCAGCAGGGCAGCTCACCATAAGAACCAGAGCAGCTCACCATATGAACCAGAGCAGCAGGGCTGCTCACCATATGAACCAGAGCAGCTCACCATATGGACCAGAGCAGCAGGGCTGCTCACCATATGAACCAGAGCAGCTCACCATATGAACCAGAGCAGCAGGGCTGCTCACCATATGAACCAGAGCAGCAGGGCTGCTCACCATATGCACCAGAGCAGCTCACCATATGAACCAGAGCAGCAGGGCTGCTCACCATATGAACCAGATCAGCAGGGCTGCTCACCATATGAACCAGAGCAGCTCACCATATGAACCAGAGCAGCAGGGCAGCTCACCATATGAACCAGAGCAGCAGGCCAGCTCACCATATGAACCAGAGCAGCAGGGCTGCTCACCATATGAACCAGAGCAGCTCACCATATGAACCAGAGCAGCAGGCCAGCTCACCATATGCACCAGAGCAGCTCACCATATGGACCAGAGCAGCAGGGCTGCTCACCATATGAACCAGAGCAGCTCACCATATGAACCAGAGCAGCAGGGCAGCTCACCATATGAACCAGAGCAGCAGGGCAGCTCACCATATGAACCAGAGCAGCAGGGCAGCTCACCATATGAACCAGATCAGCTCACCATATGAACCAGAGGAGCAGAGCAGCTCACCATATGAACCAGAGCAGCTCACCATATGAACCAGAGCAGCAGGCCAGCTCACCATATGAACCAGCGCAGCTCACCATATGAACCAGAGGAGCAGAGCTGCTCACCATATGAACCAGAGCAGCTCACCATATGAACCAGAGCAGCAGGGCAGCTCACCATATGAACCAGAGCAGCAGGGCAGCTCACCATATGAACCAGAGCAGCTCACCATATGAACCAGAGGAGCAGAGCAGCTCACCATATGAACCAGAGCAGCTCACCATATGAACCAGAGCAGCAGGCCAGCTCACCATATGCACCAGAGCAGCTCACCATATGGACCAGAGCAGCAGGGCTGCTCACCATATGAACCAGAGCAGCTCACCATATGAACCAGAGCAGCTCACCATATGCACCAGAGCAGCTCACCATATGCACCAGAGCAGCAGGGCTGCTCACCATATGAACCAGAGCAGCTCACCATATAAACCAGAGCAGCTCACCATATGCACCAGAGCAGCTCACCATATGAACCAGAGCAGCTCACCATATGCACCAGAGCAGCTCACCATATGGACCAGAGCAGCAGGGCTGCTCACCATATGAACCAGAGCAGCTCACCATATGAACCAGAGCAGCTCACCATATAAACCAGAACAGCAGGCCAGCTCACCATATGCACCAGAGCAGCTCACCATATGGACCAGAGCAGCAGGGCTGCTCACCATATGAACCAGAGCAGCTCACCATATGAACCAGAGCAGCTCACCATATGCACCAGAGCAGCTCACCATATGAACCAGAGCAGCTCACCATATGCACCAGAGCAGCTCACCATATGGACCAGAGCAGCAGGGCTGCTCACCATATGAACCAGAGCAGCTCACCATATGCACCAGAGCAGCTCACCATATGGACCAGAGCAGCAGGGCTGCTCACCATATGAACCAGAGCAGCTCACCATATGAACCAGAGCAGCTCACCATATGAACCAGAGCAGCTCACCATATGAACCAGAGCAGCTCACCATATGAACCAGAGCAGCTCACCATATGAACCAGAGCAGCAGGGCTGCTCACCATATGAACCAGAGCAGCTCACCATATGAACCAGAGCAGCTCACCATATGAACCAGAGCAGCTCACCATATGAACCAGAGCAGCTCACCATATGAACCAGAGCAGCAGGGCTGCTCACCATATGAACCACATCAGCTCACCATATGAACCAGAGCAGCTCACCATATGAACCAGAGCAGCTCACCATATGCACCAGAGCAGCTCACCATATGAACCAGAGCAGCAGGCCAGCTCACCATATGAACCAGAGCAGCTCACCATATGAACCAGAGCAGCAGAGCAGCTCACCATATGAACCAGAGCAGCAGGCCAGCTCACCATATGAACCAGAGTAGCTCACCATATGAACCAGAGCAGCTCACCATATGAACCAGAGCAGCAGGGCTGCTCACCATATGAACCAGAGCAGCTCACCATATGAACCAGAGCAGCTCACCATATGAACCAGAGCAGCAGGGCAGCTCACCATATGAACCAGAGCAGCAGGGCAGCTCACCATATGAACCAGAGCAGCAGGGCTGCTCACCATATGAACCAGAGCAGCTCACCATATGAACCAGAGCAGCTCATCATATGAACCAGAGCAGCTCACCATATGAACCAGAGCAGCAGGGCAGCTCACCATATGAACCAGAGCAGCAGGGCAGCTCACCATATGAACCAGAGCAGCTCACCATATGAACCAGAGCAGCTCACCATATGAACCAGAGCAGCAGGGCTGCTCACCATATGAACCAGAGCAGCAGGGCTGCTCACCATATGAACCAGAGCAGCAGGGCTGCTCACCATATGAACCAGAGCAGCAGGGCTGCTCACCATATGAACCAGAGCAGCTCACCATATGAACCAGAGCAGCAGGGCTGCTCACCATATGAACCAGAGCAGCTCACCATATGAACCAGAGCAGCAGGCCAGCTCACCATATGAACCAGAGCAGCTCACCATATGAACCAGAGCAGCTCACCATATGAACCAGAGCAGCTCACCATATGAACCAGAGCAGCAGGGCAGCTCACCATATGAACCAGAGCAGCTCACCATATGAACCAGAGCAGCTCACCATATGAACCAGAGCAGCAGGGCTGCTCACCATATGAACCAGAGCAGCTCACCATATGAACCAGAGCAGCAGGGCTGCTCACCATATGAACCAGAGCAGCTCACCATATGAACCAGAGCAGCAGGGCTGCTCACCATATGAACCAGAGCAGCTCACCATATGAACCAGAGCAGCTCACCATATGAACCAGAGCAGCTCACCATATGAACCAGAGCAGCTCACCATATGAACCAGAGCAGCAGGGCAGCTCACCATATGAACCAGAGCAGCTCACCATATGAACCAGAGCAGCTCACCATATGAACCAGAGCAGCTCACCATATGAACCAGAGCAGCTCACCATATGAACCAGAGCAGCTCACCATATGAACCAGAGCAGCAGGGCTGCTCACCATATGAACCAGAGCAGCTCACCATATGAACCAGAGCAGCAGGGCAGCTCACCATATGAACCAGAGCAGCTCACCATATGAACCAGAGCAGCTCACCATATGAACCAGAGCAGCTCACCATATGAACCAGAGCAGCTCACCATATGAACCAGAGCAGCAGTGTGGTGCTCCGCAGCTCCGGCGCCAGCAGGTCCCGGATGGCGCCGCGTCGCACCGTGCTGACGTCATCCACGATCAGCCGACCGAGCAGCATCGGCTTGCCGTTGTCGTCGGCCAGTCTCTTCAGCGTGCTGAGAGCCCGCTCCGACTGGCCGCTGGCCGCGAGGAACCGGGCACTCTCCGGCAGCCACTACCGGCGCGCACAGGGGGAGGGTCAGGGGTGGCGACAGAGACGGGAGCGATCGAACGCAAATACAAATTAAACGTCAGGGGTCTACATGGAATCGTTCAGGCGTTCATACAATGCCACCTCTCGGCTCTCACTCACCGGACAGACGAGGGTGAAGAGCAGCAGAGGCAGTGAGGAGAGGCCCAGCAGCCACTGCCAGCCCAGCGTGGGCATCACGAACAGGGCGAGCAGAACCTCCAGACAGGCACCCAGCGCCCAGAAACACTGCAGGACACGTCACGCATGGAGTGTTACACAGGGACCAGCGGGATCAACAGACACAAGCCCAGACACACTGCCGAGACACACGCAGGGAGTGTTACACAGGGACCAGCGGGATCAACAGACACAAGCCCAGACACACTGCCGAGACACACGCAGGGAGTGTTACACAGGGACCAGCGGGATCAACAGACACAAGCCCAGACACACTGCCGAGACACACACAGGGAGTGTTACACAGGGACCAGCGGGATCAACAGACACAAGCCCAGACACACTGCCGAGACACACGCAGGGAGTGTTACACAGGGACCAGCGGGATCAACAGACACAAGCCCAGACACACTGCCGAGACACACACAGGGTGTGTTACACAGGGACCAGCGGAATCAACAGACACAAGATCAAACACACACAGGGAGTGTTACACAGGGACCAGCGGGATCAACAGACACAGAAACACTGCCGAGACACACACAGGGCACGCAGCCAGACACGCAGTCACAGCTATCGGGCGTCACAAATGTGGGGTGCGCCACGTGTAACCACACTCTAAGTGACACAAACTAGGCGAGGACGTCCGGCTAGTGTTGAATACAAATGACAAGAATATAGACAAGAATACTGAATATGCTGACAAGAATATAGGAAGATTCATAATGATATCCAAAAGAGGCGGCAGTAAGGCAAAATTCAAAATTCCTTTATCTCACACCCACGTCTTTCCACACACATATAACACTTCGGCATCATTGCTGAAAACGCCATTCAAATTCGAGCTCAGATTAACTACAAATAAAAACCTTACCTCCAACAAAATAACGCACTTTCCTCGCTGCTTCACGGGTAAGTATTCAGCATATAGTGTGACACTGAAACAACATACATGTAAACTAAGATGTATATCATGGATAGGGATTGCCTGCTGGGAAAATTCGCCTTGCGTGGTGCATGAGTGCTACCCAAATCAAAGCAAGTGTGCTAAAACATACGCATGGGCAGTGTCGGATTTTTCGTTTCATGACCTGGTCCCGGAGAGTACAAATCCATAGGTGGTGAGTAAAATTTGCTTGTTAGGAAAATTAACATTTTCATTTTGTTGAAAAGTTATTTTACTTGGAAAGAAAAATTCCTGATTTGTAAGATATTAAATCCTTGAGAAAATGCAATTATATTTTAACTACAAAGTCGGTAAGATCAGGTGACAAGAGAGCAAATTTCCAGGAAAATTTAATAAAAAAAAATCCCCCCAAAAGTCCGGAAAATGGCAAAAATTCCAAGGCTGCACATGGGTGCTACCAAAACAACACAAAACGCATGCTGGTACCATTAAGCCTAACATAAACAACATACCAGCTCTACAAATACAAATAAAACAAACTATGACCAATGCTAAACAAATCAGAAAAGCACACATACCTGCAAAGGACTCACAGCAAACCATTCCAGGCCTTGACACATCCGCTCAGGGCAGAAAGCACCTTGTAGGTTCTTTCGGAAACTTGCTACAAGGCTAGGGACCAAGGAGAATATAACTGACACGAGCCAAGCAATATGATAGAACAAATGCGTGTTTTATATATCCTACATGGCGAAAACGTTATTTTGCCTTTGCACGCCGGCTGTTTGAACTTACGCCTGCGGTATGGCGCCCACGCAGAAGCCGACCAAGCCTCGCAGCAGCAGCAGCCAGACGTAGGTGGGCGCGAACGACGACAGAAAGCCGTAAAAGAACAGAAACGAGCCAGACAGTACGAGCGTCTGCCGGAGGACAGGAATCGGTGAATAGGGCAACATGTCTGACGAGGAAGACAGAACGATACAACACAAATGTTTTCACAAGGTAGAACACCAACTTAAAGTAGAGTTGACTTATGCTGATCTTAACTGCAGTTCTGCAATGAAGCACCATTGCTAGCACACGAGTTCTTGGCAAAATATGTAGCTTTCATAGCATAGCTACAACACTTAACGATGTAACACAGTGTTGAGCTTTCATAACAATCTCAACCTCGCCAAAACAAGAGACTACCACGACGCCTACCACGAGTCGACGACGTACCGTTTTCCGTCCGTACTTGTCGCTGAACTTGCCCCAGAAGGGCGAGCTGAGCATCATGCCGAGGAAGACCACGGTGGTGATGAAGGCCTGCCGCCACTCGGAGATGCGCCAGCTGCACTGTACGGCCGGCGACAGGATCGCGAGAATCATCATCTCCATCGAGTCGGCCATCCAGCACAGGCCCGTGATCAGAGAAAGACGCACCTGGAACCGGCCGAAGCCTATCGCGTTCACGGCCTGGTCCACCGTGAACGTGTCTGTCGGAGGAGCAGAGGTCGGTGTGAGACGGGAGGCGGGGCAGTAGTCACACATAACACACCATAACACAACACAATATAACAACAATAACACAGCCTGGTCCACCGTGAACGTGTCTGTGGGAGCAGCAGAGGTCGGTGTGAGACGGGAGGCGGGCAGCAGTCACACATACCACACCATAACACAACACAATATAACACAGCCTGGTCCACCGTGAACGTGTCTGTCGGAGGAGAAGAGGTCGGTGTGAGACGGGAGGCGGGCAGTAGTCACACATAACACACCATAACACAACACAATATAACACAGCCTGGTCCACCGTGAACGTGTCTGTCGGAGGAGAAGAGGTCGGTGTGAGACGGGAGGCGGGCAGTAGTCACACATAACACACCATAACACAACACAATATAACACAGCCTGGTCCACCGTGAACGTGTCTGTTGGAGCAGCAGAGGTCGGTGTGAGACGGGAGGCGGGGCAGTAGTCACACATAACACGCCATAACACAACACAATATAACACAGCCTGGTCCACCGTGAACGTGTCTGTTGGAGCAGCAGAGGTCGGTGTGAGACGGGAGGCGGGGCAGTCCGCAGTAGTCACACATAACACAAAGCCTAGTCCGCCATGCAAGTGTCTGGCAGAACGGAGGTCGATGTGAGACGCGAGTCAGGGCAGTAGTCA
Organism: Chirona hameri; assembly: GCA_036785665.1. NCBI lineage: Eukaryota > Metazoa > Arthropoda > Thecostraca > Balanomorpha > Balanidae > Chirona > Chirona hameri. The sequence continues at coordinate 44,612 of JAXIVJ010010095.1, forward strand.
CACATAACACACCACAGGGGTACGGTCAGGTGAGACCTCGTTATGGACAGCTGTCGTTTTATTGAAGAATCGATCGATGGTCCGACAGATCGATATTCAATGACCTTCAAAGTTCCGCTCGCGGGCTCAGCCAAAAGGATTGACAAATATAACCTGCTTTAGAATAAGCATATAACGATGCAAAACTGAACAGCTGCTGACAAAACAGAACGTCACCTGGGTGTATTCGTAACTCATTCAGCAACCTCCCCCCCCCCCCTAGTTAACAACAATGATTGATACTGACACTGATACAATCATTAACAGGTTCGGGGCCAAACCTTGCCACACTGCTTCCCTCCGTCCCTAACCCGTCCAGTCTTACCCCCCTTCACCCCGCCCTACCCTATCCACCCCACTCCACCCCACCCTGCTCACCACACCACACCCCACCCAACCCTCCAAGCCTGACGTACCGTCGGGAACGACGCCGGCGGTGGAGGCGGTCATCTCCAGCTCATCACCGGGGTCCCGTACGCCGTGCATCTGGCTGAGCAGCGAGCCCGGCGGCACGCTGCTCGCCAGCGACGACAGGTCATCATAGCCGCTCTCCGAGTGGCTCGAGCGGGCGCGCGGCATCGTCAGGCAGACCGGCTACGCTGCCATGGTGGCACCTGAGGAATGACGGCGTGACAAACAGGTGGCGTGGCAACAGCTGAGAGTTGACAGAGCAGGTGATATGGAAGAGGACACAATACAAATAATATGGACAAAACATTTGTGTTGTATAAGGAGTGTGTGCCTTTTGAAACAATGGGATGCATCCATCCACTCAAAACCTGAATGGATCAGTTAATATGCATTCCATTATGGTTCCTGAATGACATGCAATATGTTTTTGAGGAAATAAACATATGCTTTGCCTTGCAACAGTTTGTAACAACTGAACATTAAATAGATTCACATAAATTAGTCCCTCCCGTTATTTTCCAATAACTCCTAAACGAACACCAGTATCGTCACCAAACTTGCAGTACCTTCTCTCATCAATTCTACACATGTTGGCAAAAGGACAAATATGAGGTTATGATAGGTCAACCGGGAATGACGTCAGAGTCACGTCATGTTTTTCGGTTTGTGTTGCAAAATAATGGTTTGCGGAAAACGCTGTCAAAGGTACGATGTTTGAGAGAAACTCAATTGTCTTAAATCAAATTACTGACAATAGACTGGGCTATCCAACTGATATCTCGGATTTTTGAGTTTTTTTATTCAAAATTTTGAGAAATCTAAATACATTAGTTTTTGTTTTTACACAATTTTTGTTATTAAAAAAAAACAGAATTATCCAAAAAACGGATTATGTGATCGAGACATGTTCAGTGAATATGTGTACCAAATTTGAAGTCGATATCTTTAAAAAAAAACTGACTTATAACCCTTAAATGACAAAAATCGACCACATCTGACAGCATAAAAAACTATGCATAAAAAACGCATTTCCGTTTTTGCTTTTCATTTCTATTTATATGCAACAAACAATGTTCTAAGGTCATTTTTCGCGTTCTAGACGAAAAACAACCCATAAACATGTGTTACGCCTAATGACCGTAATCTGCAGTTTGACCTCGTGACCTCGGATGACCTTGACCTGACACAAGGTCATAAACAGATTAGAAAGGTACTTAGAAGTGTCAGACACGCGAATTATACCGATTTATCGACTGCTTATGAGTTTAGTATCGCAATTTTGCACAACAATTCCATTCATCGAGACCTTTTGACACGGTCAAACATTTTGTACTTGACCTGACCTGTGACGTAATCGGTGACCCCGAGGTCAACAATATTATGCTTCCCTCGATAAATTTTCAGGGCTATCGAATGCCGTTTAATTTTTTACATTCGGTCCAGTAGTTCCGGAGATCCGAGGGCGGGGGGATTACCCCTCCCCCCCCCCCCCCCCCCCCCAGTAAGTCGCGTTATGAAATATACCCCAGTAACTCGCGGGTTAAGTGTCTGGCAGAGGCTCTCCTTGGCGGTACGTAATTGCTAGCCCCATGGCCCACTCCTTCCATAAAATATTAACTTGCAAGCGGGCTGCATGTTTAGCTAGTCTGCCGAGTTCCGAAAAAGGCGACGCGAACGCAAAAACGCGGCCATCGGCCCCCGGAAGCTGATCCAGCGGTGCACAACTTTCTGGACCGAAGAGCTAATAGTGGGACCAGGCCAGGACCATCTCCCCAGACCATCTCGCCCCAGGCTCCTCCAGATCCACAGGGACCATTTATGCACGGAAAAGTCGGTCTGGCTCTTGCTGCTTTCAGACCATTTGCACTGTTACCAGTTGTTTGCTACAGTTCGGTAAATATTTATACAGTTATTATTATCATATGTACTATTGACCGCTGACTGTCACCGGTCATCGTCTTCGTGATTGACTATCCGAGGAATATGTATATGAAAAACTACCTTAATCTCAATATTTTTCATCATACCGAGATGTGCAACCAGGAATAGGGGTTACCCGAGGCTTTGCTCCACTCACGGTCTGGTTCCAATATTAAAATTTCGTTTTCCACGACCTAAAATTCATATAAAAATATTAAAAATGATCGGTGGTCACGTCGGTGGCCATCGTCATCGTCTTCGGTTCGCTGTAACGGTGAATTGAATGAATATCATTCTTAGCTTCTTATCCTCTACGAGTCTACAAGGCCCATATTTCTGGGTTGTATCAGGCAAACCCGTACAATTTCGCGCCGCTTGGCGGCGCTAAATAAAAAGTATCTACTATAACATGAAAACCACATTAAAATTGCTGCAAAGGCATACAAATACACGCATAAAAACGGGGCTACATTTTTCGTCATTTCAGCCGACCCCCACTCAAAAATTATCGGCGACGCTCCTGCCTGCCCCCTCCCCCCTGTCAACAACTTTCTCGCTGACGGCTGACGGCCTGCTGGCTGCTACCCCCCCCCCCCCGGCCCCCGCTCAACAACTTTTTGGAAATACGCCCCCTGGATTTGCCCCTGGTGCCCCCATCAAATTGCTGAAAACCCACCTATTTTGTGCGAAATGGTGTAAAATTTAGAGACAAAAAACGTGCCGTATCGCGGCGCATATTACATACATGCGTCCTGATAAATCCTCGATGTCAGGATGTTTGTTGACCATCGTTTTTTTTTGTCGCGAACGAAACCATAGTGCCCGCCGCTTGGGCTTTTTTTTATCATGTGGTTCATGGTTGGAAATCCATGAAACTTATTTGAAACTGGTAAGCAACTGCACCCAAGCTGTTATAATTCTGTAAAACAAGTCGAAAATATCACATTTTGGGACGAAATTCCACCTATCTTTCCAGTGGAAGAATCTCATTGAGTGGCTGCATTGGTAGCCTTGGGCTTAATTTAATTTTTGAATGAATGAAATGACAATCATCCAATTTTTTAGGGCCTTGTTATCCAGACGAAAAATAAAGCCAAAAAATCCGGCGCAAATCATTCAGTGTTCTTTTCCAGTACAAAAGGGCCGAATATAGACTGTACACACTGAAGGCCCGGGGGGGGGGGGAGGGCATGGGCCATAGCCTCTGGCCTTAAATTGGGGGCAACATGTCTTTTGACCCCACCTTATGCTCAGACATGTTTCCTCGTTTTGACCCTGCATCCTGATTCCAATAGCAAAAATTAGTTCTCCAGCTCGCTCGAAACCTCAAATTTGGGTACCGTTTCGCGGCGCAATAATAGTTGTGTGGGTGTCCATTTTGCGTAAATACCATTGTTAGTTAAGTTTAGGGGCAGCTTTTGTGACACATTTTCTTCAAGCCCCTCCCTTCGCAAAATCATGCCTATTTTTAGTTCAAGAACATTTTTGAAGTCTGCACGAGACACAAAACAATATGATACACTACTATCGCATGCATAATATTTACTGCTCATAAAAAACGGCTACCCCCTGCAGTCACGAACATCGACTACCCTCTTGGTCAAG
>JAXIVJ010010096.1:15000-37500 GCA_036785665.1 Chirona hameri
AGCGGCCGCATTCAGGGACACGCATAGCAGTTATAGGCCATCCGTTATAGGCATACGAGCCATGCGCTGCCTACGCAGCCAGTTCACATAAGCTGCGGGGTGAGAGGGCCGCTGCGGGGTGAGTGGGCCGCTGCCGGGTGAGTGGGCCGCTGCGGGGTGAGTGGGCCGCTGCGGGGTGAGTGGGCCGCTGCGGGGTGAGAGGGCCGCTGCGGGGTGAGTGGGCCGCTGCGGGGTGAGTGGGCCACTGCCGGGTGAGTGGGCCGCTGCCGGGTGAGTGGGCCGCTGTGGGGTGAGTGGGCCGCTGCGGGGTGAGTGGGCCGCTGCGTGGTGCCGCTTCCATCTACCAAAACTTGCCACTCTCGACCCAAGTCCCGCAAACGAAGATCAAAGCACCAAGTTACCGATGTTGGGAAGTAGTTAGTTCGTGAACTGGCAACGGCGATGTGGCGATGTGCAGAGGGCAGTGGTCAGTGGTCAGTGGTCAGTGGGCAGTGGGCAGTGGCTGGCATGCGAATCGGGCTCAAACGCTCACCGCCACAGCCCTGACAAACGCAGACCCCAGAAAAAGAGGCGTTAATACTTCTGTAAAAAGTGGTGTGCTATGCATATAATCAATGTATTAATGGTAAAAATAACTGATAAAAATACCCAATGATTGATATTCATGAAGAGGAATAAAAAAGAAAAGAAAACAAAAGAGAATACAAAGAAAATGTGCATGGTATAAACACTTTTGTTTCACCGGAGAAGTGCTGGGATGTTAAAGTTCATGCTAACAAGTAGGGCATCAGTTGCCTCGGTTTTCGCTATTTGCCGGGTTCCAGCTGGGGAGGTCAGATTTTGCCCCCCCCCCCCCCCTCACCGTTGGTTTTTACTTGCCGGTCCCAAACCGCTTGGCCCAGCGTCTTGAAACTTTGTGACTTGTCCTATAATTTATATACGTATTGTGTCAAAATGTGAACAAAATTGGCCCAGCAGAGGCGGTGTCAGACCCTTGTTTTTGGGAGGCAATCTGTCACACTTGAATGGTTACGAATGCGGTTGTGTGGTACATACTTCCTTCGTATTGTTCGGTACAATAAATGCGTTAGATACATTTTCACAGACATATGCATAACAGCTCAGGCAGCTCTGCGCAGGCGCAGAGCTGAGTAGTCGAGGTGAAGTGAGCTCCGCGTTTGTGTGACTTGTTTCCATGTATTTTGCCTTAGTGCAATGCCTGAAGTATTTTGATCGAAAAAGCAAGTTCTGATTTACACGAGAAGCACGATTTCATCCCAAGAAATTGCTGTTTTGGCTAAGAAGAACCACCATTTCATTTCAGGTAGGAACTAAGAGAAATGTTTATATGCGTCATATTTGCCCTGCTGCTGAAAGAGCAGGGCAAATATAAGTAATCCACGTCACAAACAAGAAAACGACCATATCCAAAGACTACACTATCCATGGCGAAGTGCTGAGAACATCAAACAGCATCAAGTACCTGGGCCTGAACATTGACAACAACCTCTCATGGCAAAAACATGTTACGACTATCACAAAGAAGGCAACGAACACGCTGGCCTTTCTGCGGAGAAATATATCGTGCTGCCCACCAGCCATCAGATTGACGGCATACAAGGCGTTGGTCAGACCGCAGCTGGAGTACGCTGCCACGGTGTGGGATAACTCCGTAAAAGCTCGCGCGTCAGCCGCAGAAGCCATCCAGCGGCGAGCCGCCCGGTTTATCACCGGCAACTACGACCGAATCAGCAGCGTCACCGACATGATAAAGGAGGTGGGCTTGGACAATCTGAAAAGCCGAATATGTCAAGCAAAACTAACAACCATGTACCGAGCTACACATAATCTGATAGATATTCCCACCACTCCTCTCGAGCCCATCAGAGGCAGAACGAGAGGACATGACCGCAAGTTTCTACAGCCATCCTGTCAAAGCAAATGCTACCAAGACTCGTTTTACCCGTCAGCAATAAGCCTCTGGAACAACCTCTCACAAAAAAATGTCGATGCAACCTCTGTGGATGCTTTCAAGGCTGCCCTGTCTAAACTGTGACCTGACTTGACCTAGTAAATGTCAAAAAGTTGACCAGGACGAAATCTGTTTTCGATTACCTCAAATGTGTTTGTGTATTGTGTATGTGTATTGTATCCGACGAATTGACCCGAAACTGTGCGATAATGCTCATGTGAGACCGGCACAATAAAGGGAGAGAGAGAGAGAGAGAGAGAGAGAGAGAGAGAGAGAGAGAGAGAGAGAGAGAGAGAGAGGAGTGAACAAGAACTCACAACATTTAAAAAAGAAAGAAACGTGACGCTGTTAAATAGCCTCTTGCGGCCCAGGAATATACTAGACACGTAAAATATCTTCCATCGTGCTAACATGAAAAACAAAAAAGCAAATGGCAATGCACCTGAGCTTAAGAGAAAGATTAAATCGCTTCAGGACCAAGTCACAGGCCAAGGTGAAATGATCAGTGCTATGGCAGCTCAGATATCGGATATAGCTCGTGAACTAAAAACGGAAGAATCAGAGAAGGCGAAAATGTTGTACGGTGTAACCGGCCAGGTGGATATGGATAAGATATGCAGCATTATTCGTAGAATTGATAATGATTTGCAAGAGTTAAAAGATCAACATACAAGCTGCAAGAACATGAACAAAACGATTGATGATCTAGGAGCACTGTGTGCTGCTGCTATGGTAGCGGCAGGGACGAAACTAAACAGAGAAATAGCTGAACGGCAAAACAACGTGAGACATGAGTCCCAGAACCTGAAGGTTAAAAATGGTGAAGCCGGTGACAATCAACAAGAAACAAATATGCGTCAAGAGCGCAATACCAAGGCTCGATTCCCCCCTACTAAAAAAAAATCGAGAACACTAGTCCTGGATTTGTCACTCACACATGTGCCCGATCGTACGCGTCAGTAGTGTCGGAGTGAAGAGCTGGCACAGCGGAGCCAAAGCAACAGAACTTTGAGGAGAGGTCGACTGGTGCTGGACGAAGATGCGAAGATGTTTTAGATGAGGAAAACGACTGTGAATTAACGACTGTAACGAAAAAACGACGAAATGTGAACAAAACCCACACACAACGGTCGGGATGTGCTTATCGGAGGCTCAAACGTTTATAGGATATCGGCTGCTGCAAGAAACGAGTTTAACCTTGATAGACAGATGTTTAAGAGCGTGCCAGGTATCGTTATAGAGGATGTCCCTGGTAACGTGTCGAGCGCTGTCCGAGAAACAAGAGCCAGGGAGGTGGACGTCGTACTACATGTGGGTAGTGACGACCTGGCGGCGCACAGAAGCGTGGACCACGTTTTGGAAGGCCTGGCCACCACCATTGAATCGTCACGCAAGATAAAGAGTGTCAGGGACGTATTTGTCTGCTCTGTCGAGGAGAGACATGATTTGGGCCAAGACGTATATCAAAATACGTGCTGTCTGAATGAGCAGCTCTCACACCTGTGCGGTTCGTACGGAGCTAAGTTCATCGATCTGAGAAGACGACTGCGAGAATGCCGCTTCGGAGGGATCAATCGTACAGGCTTTCTGTACACCACAGAAGGAAGCCACAATGTAAGCCAGCTGCTCATGAGTGAAGTGAGCGGTTTTTAGACTAGTGCCATCCTACTCTGATGAAGAGGAAAGTGGCGTCAACAGGGGTGACGTCATCTCCAGCGACGTCACACGACACGGGTCCAGTCGGTGTCGCATTCTGACGGAATCGGACGGTCTACCGCCTCGCGGCGCACCAACCGCCGGCTGTGACCGGGCTGTTCGGTCGCAGACGCAGTCGCGTAGCATCAACCACAGCCCGCAGCGGCCAGGAACAAGTAACGACAGGCAGCAGCGCGGCCGACGGCAAACAGGTGTGTCACCTGGCTTGCTGGTCGGAGGGCTGAACATCCAGTCGCTGAAGCCGAAGAGACTCGAACTAACCCAGGAGCTTCATCGCCACAGTTACGATGTGATGCTGCTGTCGGAGATCTGGTTGAAGCCCACCCCCAGCCGCCTCATCACGATCCCCGGATACAATCTTACCAGGGTAGATCATCCTGACGGCCGCGGCTACGGCGGTGTTGCGGCACTCATTAAGGTGGGTATCACCGCAGCTCCACTGAAAGTGTGCACCACACGCGTTCTTGACAGTAAGCTGGAGGTCCTATGGGTGATGGTGAAGCTGGACCGTGGGCGTCAGCTGGTCATCGGGTCCCTCTACAGACCGCCGAGACACTCGGTAGCCGCCCTCCAGGCCGACTTCGAAGATCTCGAAACCCAGATGCAGTACCTCACTATCAACCATCCGAACACATCCGTTGTGATCTGTGGGGACCTTAATTGTGACATGATAAAGGCACTGCCAGATATAGCACGATCACGCTTAGAGGAATGTTTAACTGTTTATTCTCTCCATCAAATAGTGACATCGCCCACGTGTTCAGCTGGATCTCTGCTTGATGTTTGCATTGTGAAGAACTGTGCTAATATTCTTGACTGTTGTACTGAATTATGTCATTTTAGCCCACACAAGTTTAATCGTTTTCGTATCGCAGTGCATCATATCCGGGTAAAACCTTTCACTGTGATGTCTCGCTGTCTTAAACACATCGACATCACATCTTTCCATGACGACTTATTTCATGTGGACTGGGAGGATGTGTTTAGATCAGTCACTGTGACTGAGAAGTGGGAAGCGTTTCTGTCACTGTTCATGCCGATTCTCAACCAGCAAGCCCCAATGAAAAAGTCACTATTAGGAACCCGACCGCTCCCCCCGTCTCTGATGCTACACAGGAACGCATGGCTCGACGCCGTAAAGCACTCAGAGTTATGGGACGGAACTCGCGGGAGTATCGTGATCTTAATCGATCGGTCCGTTTCGCAATCCGTAAAGACACGAGGAACGACATACAGACCCGAATCAATGAGCAAGGTCCAGCCTCTGTGTGGCGAAACATTCGTTCTGTAGTGCAGAGTAAGAAGGGTGGACAGAGAGTGGTACCTAACACATCCGTTGACTCTCAACGACTGTCAGTGTGGGTCCAAAGGTGGCAAGCGAGCTAAACAAACAGGGGCTGGCCCCAGCTATTGACTGCCGCCTCCCTCGTGTTGGAGCCTGCGGTTTCTCCCTCTCCCCTGCCACCCTACCGATGCTCCGAGAAACGCTGATGGGCATGTCCAGCACAGCCGCTTGTGGCTCAGATGGGCTTTATATTAGAATTTTGAAAGCAGCTTTCCCTGCTATCGGTGGCGTCATCCTTAACATTGTTAATACTTACATTACCCGATCAGATATTCCAAATTCATGGAAGCACTCAATCATCCATCCCATTTTAAAAACCGGCAACCCGTCCGATCCATCTAACTTCCGACCCATATATATATCATACCCGTCATCACCAAATTGGCTGAGCGGCTAGTGCAATGCCAGCTATATCATTACCTATCATACAATCATCTGCTCTCCCCGTCCCAGCACGGCTTCCGTCCCCGAAATTCGACGGAAACCGCGCTGATGACAGTCACCGATCGGATCATCACCGCCACCGATAGCGGGGAAATCACGCTTTTATGTCTCATCGACCTGAGTAAATGCTTCGATGTTATTGACCACAATATTCTGTCAAGGAAACTACAGCTCTACGGAGTTGACACCACCTGGTTCCGTGCATACCTAGGAGGGCACACACAGAGTGTTGCGTTTAGAGACCGCTCTGGGGCGACAAAGACTTCAAAGTCTCTTGAAAACACCATGGGTGTTTTCCAGGGCTCTGCCCTTGGCCCACTATTGTTCAGTGTCTTTGCCAACGATATGTCGCTATACTCAGAGGGAGCTGATATCGTGCAATACTCAGACGACACGCAGGTCATAGTTTCCGGTAGAAAATCCGACCTTCCAGCGCTCATTAACCGAATGGAAGCCGCTCTCGCTAGTCCTGGTTCCGTGCAAATTATCTTAAAGTCAATCCATCTAAAACAGAACTAATTGTTTTTGGCAGCCCTCCAAATCTGCGGAACCTCCCAAATTTTCAAGTCACTTTTTGTGACACTGTCCTCGAACCTTGTAACGAGGTAAGGGATCTAGGCCTGATCTTCGACAATAGGTTGTCTTGGGAAGCCCACGTATCAATGATCAGCCGCCGCTGTGTGGGTATATTGTCAGGTCTCTCGCACGCCCGACACCACCTCCCTAACTGTGTCATTACCATACTGTTAACAGCACTCGTGGTCTCGAAAGTCAGGTATTGCATTTCAGTCTACGGTAATGGTTCGAAGAAAAACTTGGGCCGAATCGAAAAGGTACTCAATTTCGGAGCAAGGGTCATTTTCGGCAGGCGAAAATTTGATCATGTGTCTGACCTTTGGGACCGTCTGGGCTGGCTCCGGCCACAACAGTTAGTCGATCTTTTCACCTTAAACCTTGCACACAAAGTTGTCAGCAGTGGCAAGCCAGATGCACTCGCAGCTGTTTTGTCAATTTAACCGTGAGAAAAAGGAATGAAACACTCGGCAGGACCATTTGTACGCAGTTCCTCGATGTCAAACGGAGGCCGGTAAACGACGATTTTGTGTTAGGGCACCAAACCTCTACAATAGTCTTCCTACCGAGCTGCATGGAATGCGCCAGGCAACTTTCTCCCTCAACTTGAAAAAATTACTTCGCAATGTGTAAAGGAAGCTCCCATGGTTTCACTATACCCTGAGTGCTTAGTCAAACGCATGAACATGCGCTACATGCAAGTGAAGGATTTTTGTTTACGTGTGTAAGTGTGTATGTGTGTATGCGTGCATCATGCATGTGGGTATTCGTAGTTAGCTATTGAGTGCTATTTTTTGTTAAACGTTCATTAGTCATTCGTGAATCGGGGCATAATAGCTACTGTGCCTAGTGGAAACCCCATGTATGTACAAATAAATAAAAAAAAAAAAAATACTGGGATTGCACATATTTTTGACGGAGGCGCACTCAGGTACAGAAAGTGGGAGGCGGTAATGGTGTAGTTACTAGCAGTTTGTTTTTGCATGTAACATCGGTATAGGTACATGAGAATCAATCCCATAGTGCATTTGTGTCACTAAAAAAGAGCAGAGGCGGCTCCAGGCGGGTCAATCAAGTCAATCATGTTTGTTGCGGGTCAATTGTGCTAGGTGTTGCCAATTGATAGCATATGTACTACGTACTTTGCCTCCGTATATTCAGGAGTAAAATACAAATGGAAAATTTAGTTCTAAGATGAACATAATTGTGTGAAAAGATGTGTGACGTAGAAAGGAACCATCGAAACTTGCGTTTGCTCCAACCTCAAATTAGCAAATTGATCAAAAGCGTGATGCCTATGGTGCCCCCAGGTTATTAGGGGCGTCCTTTTTTTTCCCGGAGCGGTCTAACGCCATGTTCCGGGGGGGGGGAATTACTTCAGGCAATTTGCCAGGCAAATAATTACGTTAACCGGTTTATGTGAACCCGGAGCAAGCAAGGGAATAGGGCATCTATTTTACGATAATTGAATTGTTCAAAGTCAAAGCTAATGTCTATCTTACGTTAAGTATTTCGTTCAAAGTCAAAATTAAGTAAAACACGAGACACACATACATACATATTTTATTCCATACAGACATACATACACTTGGACATACACTTGTGAAAAGGTGTTAGTGTTGACGGAGCCAGGAGGACTATCATTGCAGCAACGGGAGACTGTTGCCAGTCTCCCTGGCTCCGGCACCCCGGCGAAACCTTGTGGGATGTATTTAGCTGGGAGAAAAGTCCTAAATAATAATAAAAAACAGCGTCTATTGCAAAGGGGAAAATCCTGCACATAGCCAAAATTGCGCTAGGCAAAACAAAAACTGTTATATTTGACTAACTAAGCGTGTTTTGTAGAGAAAACCGAATAGGAGGCTAATTAATTCGGGACAGTTGTCACCTAACAGCGTTTGAAGGTTCAATGCAATAGCGTTGTGCCGTGTGTACTGTGTAGTGTAGTTGATAATTTGCCAACGATTGCTATTATGGACCGGACATTTGAGAAGAAAATGTTTGATTGTGTACCGCGGGCAGGAATAAGAGAATAACAGCGATTGGCGACTGAACAGTTTTCAGCGACCAGAACATTGTGCAAAAAAAAAAATCCAGTCAGGTGGATTTAGTTCGTGATCAATCTTGAAACGGATTTCCTCTTTTGCGCTCCGACACAATTTTCAGGACATTCTAAATTATCCACATTTCATATTTCTCGGAGGAGGTTGGAACCCGATTCAGCATCACCATAGCAACAACGTATAATCAATATCAAATTTTCGACGAATTGGGCTTTTACAGGTGGGGGGCGTCTGAATTTGACCTTGGACCCCAGGATTTCGCTTGCATTTTTGGCGCGTGTTAGACGATTTGATGTTCGTATGTTTTGGTACTTCTTGCCCCTTCTTGCTTCGTATCTTTGTACCTATCCGAGCTTATCAAGATAATTGAGTTCAGATAGATATATACATATATTTATATATAAATATTGACAGTATTGGTATGGGTGGGTGTTTTGCACCAGGTTGCAGCCACCGCTATGGTAACGCCAACAAGTGCAAATTTAAACGATTTCCAAAGGACCGCAAGGCTAAGGCCGCTTGAATAAGGGCTGTAAGGTAAGAGTCTAAGAGGACAGTTATTATAATAAGGTACTGGTACACTGTTAAGGAATTCAAATTTGCAATCCACACTGCCACTGGGTTACAGGATGCAGCATTATGCTGATGCATGAAATCAGCCTTGATTTTTGTTTGCAACTTTATGGCCCTTAAGGTCTAAAGAATTTGGTACTGGTGCAGGCATCACACTTCCGTTCACAACACTGTAGGTAGTGTGATGAGCCTGAACAAGTGGCGGGCAGTGCAGCCGGCTTGACAACGTTATTGGGAGGGTATACTTAATGGTGTAGGCCTGTTTGCTACTCAATCACTAACTAATAATTTTGTGAGCCTGTGATTGATGTGCAAGGTCAAATTGTGGTAGCAGCCGCTGTGCGGCCGACCTTCGGTCTCAAATACAAGTTCTGTGCTGCGCCAGGAACAGAGGTTTAGTGACCTATGGTTCCCACCTATGGATCCCACCTCTCCACCTATGGATTTGTTCTCTCCGGGACCAGTTCATGAAACAAAAAATGCAATGCTGCATTAAATGCTCAGTTCAAGCTACGATCTAATTTGAATTTGATTGATGTGAATTTTGTGTGATTCACATTTAATGTTTGATGTTTACCAGCCTCTTACCTTTGGCTTTTTTCCTTACTATTACAGACGACATGATGAACAACCAACAAATTAATCCTGTTTATGCTCCTGCCATTTTGCTGAGGGAAGTTCTGTGCCAGCCATCTTTAAGTACAACAACTACCAGGGTGTACTGTTTGGGTAAGTGCTGAACAAAACACTGTATGACTTTTCCAGTCACTCATTTTGTATGCTGCTTTGGGGCCGTCCATAAATTATGTTACACATTTTCAGCCATTTTTACCCCCATTACACTCTGGTTATGCTGGCCACAGACCCACCCTCCCCATGTTATGCTAATGCAAAGTGTAGTGTAGCATAAAAACCTGAGTGTAGTTGCATTTTGTTAGTGCTGCTGTACCATGCAGTTACTCTGTGCAATGCTGTGCGACTGTGTCACCTGATTCCAAGGTCCCTCTAGCTGTTGGTACTCATTCAAAGGACAGATTAGGCACACATGCATCAGCAACACTGCTTATATATAATTACTATGCTTTAGACTCTTCCCCTCTTGTTATACCCTGGTTGGTCTGAGTAATTGGCCATTAGAAACTTGTGAGTTGTTAAGCCCAAAATATTATTATATTACATCCTAGTTACACTGTTAGGACCGCCTCCCCCTCCTAGCGTAACATAATTTATGGATGTATTGTGCTAACGTTTTAGGAAATGTGTGTGACAAGGAATGTGCATTAGATGTTATTTGTAATTGTCGTCACCTGTCGTCATCAAGTATGCCATAATTTACCATGTTTTGGCCAGTAACTTGTGCAGCTGTAAAAAATGGAATATAAATCCAGAATGAGCTTTTCTCAGTCATTGAAAATAGCACCTAAAGAGTAAAGACACTGCCTAAAATTGATAGAGAACCTATGGCTGAAATGTAGCCACATCTTTCTTATCCATCATGGCTTTTGACAACGTTCTAATTGGGTGTGCATGGATTGTTGTTGCAGTGCTCCTGCGTTACACAGCACCCAGGCTCAGATCGCCTCAGTCACGGCGGCACGTGACCCTCGCCACGAGGCTGCGAGCGGGCCAGTACCCAGCTCGCCCCAGCCACGACGGCACGTGACCCTCGCCACGAGGCTGCGAGCGGGTCTGTGGCCAGTACCCAGCTCGCCCCAGCCACGGCGGCACGTGACCCTCGCCACGAGGCTGCGAGCGGGCCTGTGGCCAGTACCCAGCTCGCCCCAGCCACGGCGGCACGTGACCCTCGCCACGAGGCTGCGAGCGGGCCTGTGGCCAGCAGTAGCACCCAGCTGGACTCAGCAACGGCGGAACGCTGCCCTCGCTGCCAGGCTCCGTCAGCGGCAGCAGATGTCATCAGGGCGCTTGAGCACCGCATCGAGCAGCTGGAGCGTGATGCGGCCGCCAAGAACAGTAAACTCAGAGAAGAAGAGGACAACATGCTGAAGGTGGCCACTGTGGCGCAGGTAAAGGAAAATGCATCGCATGATAGGCTTTGGTTGAAGTTTTCGCGTAACAAGACATTTTGAGGTACCTTGTGCATTACTTCTTCTTTCAACTTTGTTTTTGAAGCTCCGTGAGAGTAAAAGAAACGAAGGAAGCATGTTGGTCTATTTGTCTTCAGATAATATCTTTATTAAACAATGTCTTTAGTAGATACTGTCATCCACTAACATGAGTGGAGAATCGTTTCTTGGTGTGGCATTGGCCACACCTGCCATACTACATTCTCCACACATGTCCACTGATGATACGAGAAGCGCTCGTGTTCACGTTTTGATTACTCTTGGTTCTAGCTTCGCGTCATGAAGACCGCCAAACGACCGAAGGCGTGGGACGACGACAGTCTCACTAAGGCTCTGGGGATGCGCGCCAGCATGTCCCGGAAGCTGTACGACTACCTGCGCTGCAAGATGAGGTCAGCCAATTTTTTTTCTTTATTCGCGTTGTATTGGTGACCAGCTATCTCCATCCATATGATGAATCCATTTCCCATCACTGTTAAAATTGTAATCCGTGAATCCCCTGATAACAGTTCATTGATTGTTTGTTTCTAGCTGGCCTCTTCCGTCAGCGAGGACCCTGCGTCGCTGGGTGGCGACGTTCAAAATCACCCCAGGCTCCTTCTCCAGCATGCTTGGCTTCCTGGAGGCGGCCTCCGGCAGCATGGAGCCGCTGCAGACAAACTGTGTTATCTTGTTCGACGAGATGGCCATCGACTCCCGACTGGTCTATGACCACACGCAGGACATCGTCCGAGGTCCTCACGCACAGGCGCAAGTCGTGATGGTGAGCAATTATGACGAAGGCTACATAAATGGTTGTACCAAATCACTAGATCATCAATCAATGTAATTTTACCAAATAGTCAGTATGTTAATAATGCATGCCTCTGATGCATTGCCCGGTTGGTGTCTTATCCTGAAAAGATGACCGAAGCATGCACTGGTGCGCGAAGCGAAGCTGGAGGTATGCATTAGAGGTGGCAAAAGTTGACATTTTTGGGACCCAGACCCGACCCGGTCCCAAAAGCTGAAAAAAATGGACCCAGTTATACCCGGTGCAAGACAAGTTTAGACCCAGCGGACCCAACTAACAAAATGTTGTCTCGCAACTAATATTGACAAATCTGCACTCTGCCAGGGGCGGATCCAGACAATCTTCAAGGGGGGGGGGGGGGGGTATCAATTGCAGTGGTGCCCCTACCCATACTCAAATTTGAAAACTCAACGGATTTGGTCCACTATATTTTTAGGGTGCCTCTATTTCAGCATTTTTTTAATTGACAACGGTGGCTATAGGTATTTGCAATATCAGTCGTACCCTTTGTATCATTTAAAGTGCCGCGGATGGTGCTCAAATATATTATTTGTACAGTCAAGGGCGGCCCCAGACGGCTGATGAAGAATTGACCAAGAGGGAAGTCTAGGTTCATGACGGGGGGGGGGGGGGTTGGAAGACGTCTTTTTACGAGCAGTACATCTTATGCATGCGATAACTATTATTGCGCCGCGAATCGGCGCCAAAATTAGAGGTTTTGAGCGGGTTGGAGAACTAATTTTTGCTATTGGAACCAGCATGCAGGGTCAAAACGAGGAAACATCTGGAGCAAAAGGTGATGTCAAAAGACATGTTGTCCCCCCCCCCCCCATTTAAGGCCAAAGGTGGGGCCATGGTCCTCATATCTCCCCCCCCCCCTGCGGCCGTCAGTGTGTACAGTCTATATAAGACCCTTTTGTACTGGAAAAGAACATTGATTGATTTTCACCGCGTAGCGGCGCATATTTTTTTTTATTTTTTTTTTGTCTGGATAACTAGGCCCTAAAAAAATCGAAAGGTTCTATAATCTATATGTATCAGCCCAAGGGAGCCCTCAGGGCCCCTCGAGTCCGATACGTTGTTGCCTCTGGTATAAAGGCACGTTGGTGCCCCTTCATAGCCCAAGGGACGGGAGGCATGAAGGGACATTTTTTTTTGGCATAATTTAGCAATTTTGATGTAGTATCATTTCACGATTTTTTTCTCCAGCGACCAATGCTTGTTATTTCATGGCAGCACCAGACCATTGTTTTCCCTCCTGGATTTAAGGAGGCACAGTGCCCCGGTGTCTCCCCTCGCCCCACAGTGCCGTCTACCGTCACGATGGTGCCCCTGTCACACCGGCGAGGTGGTGTCCTTGGTTCACCGGCACGGTGGTGCCCCCTGATATACCGGCGCGGTGGTGCCCCCTGGTATACCGGCGCGGTGGTGCCCTTGGTTACACAAATACTGAATGATTTGCGCCGCGTAGCGGCGCGGATTTTTTAATTTTATTGGTGGTAGAACTTTGGGTGAGTAACTTCGCCCATTTTGCAACAGTCTAGTATGCATCATCCACTTTGTTACATGAAACCGAGCAACATGTGAAAATGTTGCCCGGTTAATATTTTTTGTAGCTTTTGAACTTCACCATGTAACAATAGGAAATATATCAGACTGATATTTTTCGTAACACTGTCCTAATTTGTGGTCCTGTGGTCCTGACCCTCCACCTCCAGGTCCGCTCCATTTTCGTAACACTGTCCTAATTTGTGGTCCTGTGGTCCTAACCCTCCACCTCCAGGTCCGCTCCATTTTCGTAACACTGTCCTAATTTGTGGTCCTGTGGTCCTGACCCTCCACCTCCAGGTCCGCTCCATCACCGGCTCGTGGAAGCAGCCGGTGATGGTGTCCTTTGACACCGCCATCACGGCACCCATCCTCTTTGACCTCGTCCGCGCCCTGGAGGCACTCGGCTACCCAGTCCGCGCCGTCGTGAGCGATATGGGCCCAAAGAACATGGGCCTGTGGAAGGCCCTGCAAATCACGCACGACGGCACTACTGGCATCCTGAACCCGTGCCACCCGGACCGGTGAGGACACTGATCACGCTCAGCGGCTGTTATATGTACATTTGGTGAGGGAGGGATAGCTCAGTCGGTAGACCGTTTGCACCCGTGCCAAGAGGTCCCGGGTTCGATTCCCCGAAAGTGTGAGCGGCCTCCCGCGGAGGCATTGTTCCTGCCTAAGTTCAGTGGGAGTTGAAGAGGACCCGATTATAATTGGCATTATGAGCTTGTGAGCTGTTAAGCCCAAAACTATTATGTTTCGACTTTTGTTTGTAAAAAAATGTGTGAAGCTCAAGCATTAGTCATATTGTATTGTGTTGACTATTGATCTTGTTTACAGTCACATCTGGTTCTTCGCGGATGTCCCGCACGTGATGAAAAACATCCGCAGCCACGTCCTGGATGACGGTCTGTACCTATGTGAGCGGTCAGGTACCGCGGACGTGGCGCCCGTGCTGGACCGGGCGCTGCTGCAGGACCTCGTCAAAGTCGCGTCCGAGCACGAATTCAAGATGTGCTTCAAGCTCACCGAGAGGCACATCACCGTACGTACCGTTGTACCATGTAGTATCGTTGATTAATTTTAGACAGTGTAATCAGTTGCACGTTACATTAAATCGGATTCCCATTACTCGGGTTATTCGTACATCGTTAGCATGAATTGGTAAACAGTGGCACTAATGGCGGCGGTGCGTGCGTTTTTAACAGGGCTGTAGAGCCAGAGTCGGAGTGGGCAATGTTTGTGGCAATAAGTTGGGGCCGGAGTCAGAAGCTATAGAATAAAAAATCCGGGTTCAGGGTCGGGTCGGGGTTGACTCTTGCAAAACGGCATCGACTCCGCAGCCCAAATTTGTCGATTTGGGTGGGAAATGACACCCAAATGTGAAATGTTTTCCACTCTTTTACCCATTTTAAGAGTGAATTTTCCTCTCCCAAATTATGAATTGTGATATTGATTCTGACATAAATATTGACTAAAAGTGCATGATTTCAACGAAAACTACTGCTTTTCATATTCCAAACAGAAATCAATATTGTACCATTTTCGACATAATTTTCCACTCGTGTTTTTTTTTTGCTCGAATTTCCTACTCTGACACCCCAGCAAAAATGGAATTTTGGGACACTGCGGCGCAGAACTCGTTTTAACCCTCGCCAGTGCAGCGTCCGATACCAACGTGACCATGCAGGAGGGGGGGGGGGGGGGGGGGGGTACGACCCCCCACCTGGCGTGTCGGCCCTAATGGAGCTAAAGCTTCCATTCAGAAACGAGCGTGTTGCTTGTGACGAGAGGAAACCATTGATAACCGATTAAAGGCCCTGGGTCATTATGTTTTCTCTGAGGTCATGTCAAGTCATGTAATTATGGTCATGTCCGGTCATGTCATTATGGTCATGTCCGGTCATGTCAAGTCATGTCATTATGGTCATGTCCGGTCATGTCATTATGTGACCTCTGAGGTGTGCAAATGCCATTTTCCGTGTCCGGCAGGCTACACACGCGGACCGGCAGAACGTGCGCCTAGCGGCGCAGGTGCTCAGCGACACCACTGCAGCCGCCATCCGGGAGCTGTTCGAGGGCGAGGAGGCGGCCGCCAGGACCTGCGCCACCATCGACGCCGGCTTCGATGTGCTGAACTCCCGCTGCCTGTTCGCCGACAAGCCGCTCCGCTGCGCTCTCGGAGTCACCGAGCACTGGGAGCAGCAGAAGGAGGCGCTGGAGCAGCTCCGTCAGCTCCTCGAGACGGCACGGTTCGGCGGCAAGAAGTGGCTGCTACCCTGCCAGAAGGGTTGGATCGTGTCGATCCGCTCCACGCTCGCGCTGTTCGACGAGATGCGGCGGGTGGCGAGCTTCTCGTTTCTCCTGACGGCGCGCCTGAACCAGGATGCCCTGGAGTCTTACTTCAGCACCATTCGAGCGCGCTTCGGGAGCAACGTGAACCCGTCGCCCGTCGAATTCCTCCAGCGCGCGCGGCTGCTCCTGATCGGCGCAGACCCCGCCGCCGCCCGCAACACAGCCGTCCAGCCAGAGTGCGCCGCTCCCTCGGCCTTCCTGCAGGCGACCAGACAGCCGCAGCCTACGGAGGAGGCGGAGATCGTCAGCGTGTCGGTGGTGGCCCGAATCTGTGAGCCGGCCGAGGGGAGGAGGAGCCGGAGCCGGAGGCTGCTGAGGCCATCCCGACAGCCGTCTTGGAGGAGATTGGCCTGGCCTCGTGTGGCGATCCAACGGAGGCCGGCCCCTCGGAGTCGGACGCTGAGACTCGCGCGCAGAGTTACGGCATGGCTTATGCCGCGGGGTTCCTGGCCGCCAAATGCGCACGCTCGGACCCCTCTTTGGGTGTGCGCACCGCCGATGCCGTCGCCGAGGAGGTGCCGGACGACGCCCGCTGGATCACCCTGCTGAGCCGAGGCGGCCTCACGGTGCCCTCGCGGGAGTGGCTCGACACCTTCAGGGAAATGGAAGCCACCTTTTGTTCCGTCCATCACGGCAAGGGTCTGCCACGGCGCAACAAGGAGCTCGACAACCTCTCCCGCGAGCCCGGTGTCGTCGGCGGCCTAGTGGCCTTACTGCGCGAGAGGTGGCCGCGGCTCGACCCCCGCGTGCTGACCGCCTACGCGCAGCTCCGGACGAGGTTCCGAATTCGCTACGTCGCTCAGCTGCGAAGGCGAGATCACGCGGAGGCGCTAAAGGATGCCGCGACCAGGCGCAAGACGACGGCTAGTGGGGCTGCGAGAGGATCTGGTAACCCACTGCCGGCATCCAGCCGAGTGATTCGGAAGCGCCGACAACTCCACCGAGGCGCGGCCCATTTGTAGTTGCCGAAGCGGGGAGCGGGTACAAGGTTTGTGAACGTTGCGCTCGCGCGACACCCGTGTCTGTGCCGGTTCGAGCAGTGCTGTGGACGGGCCTGGGAGTCAGCTGTGAGCGGAGAGCTGTGCGTAGTGGATTTTGACTTTTTTTTTAGCCGGGGTTGGTTGTTGATCCGTTGGTTTTGAGCCGGGCCAGTTGATCGGCTGAGTTGCGTTGAGTGAACGATGCGTTACGTTGAGCGCTCTGTTGATATTATCACCGTTGGGTGGTGCGTTTTGTGAGGTGGCGCTGTTGCGCTATCTCACGGGCGGTGACCTGGCGTTTGCGTGCACACGTGCCAGAATCACGGACACGGATTATGTGGCATCGCTCCCATCTGATGTGCAAACGTACTTATGTTTTGCGTTTTTTTTTATCGAACACCAAGTGTTCACTCACATCCATCGTGCGCTAGCCGATGTGGTGCTGCTCGTAAAGTGCGTGATTGATTTGTTGGACATATCGAGCTCGTTAAGAAAGCCTGGTTTGTCATATGTGCAAATCATGAAATACTTGTGTGTATGGTGGTTGGGTGGGCCCGTTGTGAAAATGATGCGATTTATCGGATGTTTGGTTGAGTATTCCTGTGGCTGACGATTGTGGCGCGGTTGGTGCGTCGCATTTGTCTCGCGACGCGTCGACATCTGCGAACAGTGTTCATTGTCATTGATATGTCGGTAGCAGTGCAGTATTCGAGTGATTTTTCGTTGTTTTGCGTTTCGGCCGATCCGTCACCTGTGACGCTGCAATAAAGTAATTTATCCTGCAAAAATGTCAATTATATTTGAGGATTTCCGGAAATCTTCTCAGTCATAAGACAACCTATAACATATTTTCTTAAAAAAACAAGGGGTCCAACAGCTAAAGTCGAAGGGGCCCACCAAAGTCTGGGGCCTACTATTGCTGCGTGGCAGCTTCCCGTGACCGAATCTGCCCTGGATCCGCCACTGCTGACACATTCCCTCCCAAAAACTCGGAGTTCAATTGCTTGTACTTCAAAAACGGACTTCAAACGAAATTGACCCAGCTAAAGCTGCTTCGACTTCCTTTAAAACAAGAAATATATCAATTTTCGACCGTTTTCGGTCCTTTTGGTGGGACACTGTCCCCATGCTCCCCTCATCCTGCAAGGCCCCACAGTGCATATACATACACAAGTCTGGGGCGTCCGTCATGTGACCAATTTGACCTGCTGCTTAGATAATCGACTAACCAGCGCTGACCTGTCCTGTCACCGGGGCTATAGACCCGGTGATGTGCCCAGTGCCCACTGCCGCTGCCGCTGTCTCCGGAATCCAGAGCTGTGCGCAGAACGATGCGCATTGCACAACACCGATCTAGTCTGAGGGGGACATGATTTTGCCCCCCCCCCCATAAATTTGTAAGAGGGGGCCCTACAATAAGTTGACTGATGCCCGAGGTGCCCCAGCCAGCCTGAGGGGCCCTCTAAGGCCAACAGAAGGGCGAAAGCCCTCAGTCGGCCTGCAGGGGGCCCAGCAGGGTAAAAGTGCTGATCGGCAGCATAAGAATTAGTTATATCGTTAGACAACTGCAAAAATATAACTCCTAAATCCTAGTCTGAGACTGGTTATTGATTCGACTCTGATGAATCAATTACATTTTTCAATCAAAATTCCTAGAAGGAAACAAAATACTGATTTAAAACAGGATCTTTTGATTCATGAATCATGATTGAATCAAAATATGCACAGTAGCAAGGCAGATTGAATCAAAAGATTGTTTCAATGTTGTTTCAATGGTGAATCAAACATGCATTGATCAAAACATGGTTTGATTCATTGAATCGGAAATAATCATTTAGGTATCAAAATTGTTACCCATGGATCAAACAGTAATTGAATCATTCATGTTCCATAGTTAATCGTGATTGAATCATTTAACAAGGTTTAATCGATAACCAGTCTGTATCCGACCGCTGACGTCCATTACAACGCATTATACTCTTACGTACGATATGACTATCCAATTGTAACTCTTAAGTTCTTCACGAATTTAAATTATACAAATATATATTTACCACCATATAAAAGCTGAATAAATTATGTACATGACTCTATGAGCTTCTTTGAGATATCTTGCCGGATGAAGTCATGAAAAATCCATGAAGAAAAAATGACACGATTTCCCATTATAACCCAACGGGGCCAAAAGCGCGATGGTCCCACGAATATCGCAAGTGCCCTCGCCACAAACGCACGTTCACGTAACCGAATTCAGACGCCCCCACTGTATTTATATCCACTGTGGGCTTTTATTCGTTGACCATGATGAAGACGCAATGAAGACGTTAGTTATTCGTGTTTTCAATCGGTAGCGGTTTGCGATCGCTCGTTATTAATTAAGTCTTCTTATGCTTTCTACCTACTTGTGATGACCATCATGCTCGATCAGAACTATCTTTATGAAACGGATATCGGTAATTTTCCTCCTTCTTTACGTTCAAACCATGCCGAGTTCGCGTAATGTTCATTACTGTTCAGTTTTGCCATGTCCCAGTACAAGAAAGACACCGGGAGTATCTTTTCACCGTTTCCCTGCTGATGACTACAAGTAAGTTATTTATATGTAATGATAAATGCACAAACCACCAGACTTATATACGATTAAATTTTCGAACGATTCATTCACGACTCAAAATCCACATTAGTCGATTCAATCACGACTAAATCCGACCTTGAATTTGATTGCATTCGATTCAATCAAAGATTTTGAGCCGGAGCTTTCGACTCAATTGATTCAAAATGACTCCGGTCACGATCAGTCCCGACTCAATCATTTTGAATCATAGCGCTGTTCGGCACACGCTACTAGCGCTTTTCGCTAGCTGACGTCACAATTACGTTACGGAAACAGACGCAGCATGAAACAAGACAGAATTCACAGAAGCACTTCCAGACTCTGCTGCAGGGGCATATCACATCTTTGTTTGTTTTATTTCAGTTTGATTTGTCTCATGCGCCACTATTGAAACACATCCGCTAGCGCTTTCGCCGCTTCTGCGATTTTCCACTAGCAGAAATAGCCTCTCCGCAAGGTCCACGGTTCCTATCATGACGTATTCCCATTCTGGCTTTGCATTGGCTGACGCCTGGTTGCCATGGAGAGCGAAAGCGCTACTAGCGCTACTAGCGGCTGCTAGCGTGTGTCCGAACAACGCTCATATAACGACTCAATCACAACTCAAACTATGACTACTTTTGCAACTTAGAACTCACAAGTAATTTGGTAGTGCTGCATTGATATGTTGAAATTGTGGATAGATATTACCATAATGGTTGAAAACTTCGCGAAGTTTTGGTGGTTTCTTTTGAGCTTAAAAGCTTTATTGATTGAGTCGCGAACCCGACCCAGTCTGCTCTCTAAATATTTGTTGTCGACTCAATCATGGTTTCTACCCGAGCTCTTCAATTCAATCACGACTCAAAACCCATGAGTTCATGCAAATTTTACCGATTGAATTGATTGGAATCGTTCAATCAAAATTCCTTGAAAAAAATAATTGATTCACCACCAGATCTTTTTATTCATGAATCGTGATTGAATCAAAACCCGCATCAAATCAAGGCTGATTGATTCAAAAGATTTCACGATTCTTAACGATTCAAGTACACTGGTAGATTGTGCAAATACATGCAGTCCCAGTGGCTACTTTCATTTATACTGAAGTAGTATTGCTGTAACAATGTTTTAATGATCATACATATGTATGTTTCCATTTGTATTTATTTGACATAAATTCACCACATACATTTAAATGTTGAGTCAAACGCGAATCGATTAAAATATTTGTTTGGATTCTTTGAATCGGAAAGCATCAATTCTAAAAAAAAATCCGTGGATCGAACGGTAATTGAATCATTCAGATTCCAAAATGAATCATGCTTGAATCGTTCCAAAACAGTTGAATCAATAACCAGTCTGCGTTGTGCGGTGTCATGTACATAAATGTGCTCGCGAACATACTGCGCCATTGAATGATTCAAAAGAATGTGTTTTGCTCTGAGAGAGATGCTTGTTTTGTGTAATCAATGAAAACATGGGTTAACCTTTATCCACCCGCTACAGTGTACGCACTCGTACAATCACAGTCCGCAAACAAATAACTTCGCGCAATATACATCTGCTGACTCTCCCGAAAGTTGATACCAGGCTGGTACGATGTCACGAGCGAAGTCCACCTAATTGATCAATATTTTCACAATAATCCGGTCGCTTTTTCTCAATACAAACGAGTGTGAGTCGCCAATCCCTGTTATGCTCTTATTCCTGCTCCGGGTATCCTGGGCAGTGTTGGCAATTTGGAGGTGGAAGCTTGTCGAAGAGTAATAATGTGTAATTTTGGTGTGACCGAGGCGGAGGCGCGCTAAGACAATCTCTTTTTCTCTGAAATTCTGGTGGCTAGATTTGAAATGTTTTACTTTTGGCTTAATTGGGTGTAGGTGGAAATGCGGAGCGGCGTCCCATTCGTTTTGGCGCAATATGTTGAATTGTTTGTTGATATAATTTAATACGTCTGGCAGCGGACTTTGAAGGTTATTTTCGGAGGAGACTCAAGACTTAATTTTGCTAATTTGTCGGCTTTTTCGTTTCCTTGGATTCCGGCATGTCCCGGAATCTCTTATATATGTTAGTGATAATAATGTGGCTGAGAGCTCGGCTGTAAATACGCTGTTTATGTCAGGGAGACGAAAACTATTGTTCATGTTGTTTTAAGTGTATGCTCCACCGGTTCGTACGTCATCCCATGAGCCGTCTGTTTAAATAAATGTGTAGGTGCTGTGTTGTGATCTGTATTCGTGGAAGAGTGCGTGTGTCTCTGCCGCCGAGACTATGGACTGTGCTTTTGAACTGGCGCCCCTGACGCTGTCCGAGCTGCGAGATGTGGTATTCGGTATGAACAGGTCAGCTGCCTGCGGCGAGGACGGTGTCAGCATCCTCGTGATTCGTGCATCTTTCGATGCGATTGGCATGGTGTTCCTCCATTTGGTTAATTCCAGCATTTCCCTCCCTGATGTCCCATCTTCCTGGAAACACTCCCTCGTCTTTCCAATCCATAAATCTGGAGATTCATCCAATCCATCCAACTACCGGCCAATCTCCATAGTACCTGTGATTGCCAAAATTGTAGAACGGGCCGTTCACCAACAAGTTTACTATTACCTGTCCCAGAATCATCTCCTTTCTCCCACTCAGCACGGTTTTCGTCCTCGTCATTCGACGGAAACCGCGCTCATATCCATTTCCGACCATATCCTCTCTGCCAATGACCGGGGAGAAATGTCTCTTCTCTGCCTGCTGGACTTGAGCAAATGTTTCGATGTGATAGACCATTCAAAACTTTTGACGAAATTACAGCTACATGGAATTGATACGTCCTGGTTTTCGGCTTACCTTCGAGATCACACCCAAAGTGTCAGCTTCACTGACAATTTGGGAAATATAAAAAATCTGCACCGCTTCCCAACAGCATCGGCGTCTTTCAAGGCTCTGCTCTGGGCCCGCTACTTTACTGCATCTTCGTTAACGACCTTAGTCTGTTTGTCGAAAACGCGGTAGTCGTCCAGTATGCTGATGACACAAATTTTGGTTAGTGGTACGAAATCGGAATTCAAAAACGTCATAAATAAGATGGAAGAAGTCCTGGCTTCTCTGGACTTTTGGTTTCGAGCTAGTGGGCTCAAAGTCAATGCTGGCAAGACTCAACTGATGCTATTGGGAAGCCCTCAAAATCTACGAAATGCCCCCAGTTTTACCGTAAAATTTCGCGATCACAATATTCTTCCCGTTTCGGAAGCCAATAACCTCGGAATAATCTTTGATCCCACCCTCAGTTGGGACACGCATATATCCGCAGTCATTAGGCGCTGCTTTGGTATCCTCATCGGTCTATAACATCTGAGGAACTACCTGCCACCTTCTGTCGTCTCCGCCGTGGTCAATGCCTTAGCTCTCTCGCAAATCCGATACTGTATATCTGTGTATGGTAATGGTACACAGAAGAACCTTGCTCACGTCCA
>JAXIVJ010010096.1:45000-48585 GCA_036785665.1 Chirona hameri
GTACGCAACGCATGTAATATGTAAATTAATAGATGTATTGTGGTCAAATTATCAGTAAGCACCTATCTTCATGAATTACATCTCTATAGCAGTGTGTGGCGCCATGACAGCGGCGGAAAGCCGAGCTGGGAACAGAGAAGAAAGTGAGCGTTTGTAGTAAGGCATGTACATCACTTACTGTTATTTGGATACATATTCGTTTGATAAGTTCGATATTTTGCTGTTATTTGCTATTTGCTTTGTTTTGGTAACATTTGGTACATATGCAAGGCAACAGACGACTGATGCCGGAGAGTTTTAGGCAAGGATTTCAGACTGGAGTAATGGTAAAATATACAGTCGCTGACGATATTGTTTCGGGAAAGCTATGCAACCATAATTATAAACCTGTGAGAATAAACCGCAGACAAAAGAAGCGTAGACAAGAACTAAGAAGTGAATCACGGCGCTTTCGTTAATATGAAAGCATAAATGCGGCGTATACAGCGCAGCAAGTTGCCCCACATATGTAAACCATAAGAACCTTTGTAACCATAAGCAGACTGGTTATTGATTCGACACTGATTGAATTGATTGGAATCGTTCAATCAAAATTCATTGAATACAAAAACAACTGATTCATTACCAGATCTTTTGATTCATGAATCATGATTGAATCAAAATCCGCATCAAACCAAGGCTGATTGAATCAAAAGATTTAACGATTCTTAACGATTAAAATACCCTGGTAAATTGTGCAAATACATGCAGTCCCAGTTTCTACATTTATTTATACTGAAATACTATTGCTGTAAAAAAAAAAAATATCATATATATGCATGTTTCCATTTTTATTGATTTGACATAAATTCACCGCATATATTTAAATGTTGAATAAAACGTGAATCGATTAAAATATTTATTTTGATTCTTTGAATCATAAGGAATCAAGTTTACAAAAATGTATCTGTGAATTAAACGGTTATTGAATCTTTCAGATTCCAAAATGAATCATGATTGAATCATTCCAAAAAAAAAGTTGAAACAATAACCAATCTGACCATAATCCAATAAGAAGACTTCCATAGCAAGACAACAAAGACGCATTGGGGGCAAACCTGACAACCCAAACGGTCATGGATGCTCTGGCCAAATGAGGCTATGGCACCCTACTCCAAGGACAAGAACAACAACTACGTTTGTAAACAAGTACAATTCTGTCTGGAAATAATAAGACATAAAATGGATGTTTTTTTCCCCTGCATGAGCTGTTATGACCAGTCATGGATGTACAACCAGGGCTGATGCAGCAGCTGTCCCCAACTTTGAAAACAAAATTATCATTAATCCTATGGCATTGCATACAAAGAAACCAGTAAAATATCATGTTTAGGCTGCTAAATTGTAAAAACCTTTTCTCAAACCTGGGCTAAATACACTATAACACTGGATCATTAGCCTTTGCTGGATTTGGAAAGCATATTGATTAGGTTTATTGTGTTTTGGTTGGTTATCGAGTGTCAGCCGCAGGCCGACACTAAGTAACCCAAACCAAAACTGAGCTTAGTAACAAATGTGACTGAAGTCATTTAATGATTAATCATGGCCTTGATCACTGTTATGCACATGGCAGCCCAATGGGTAATTTCTGCTGCAGTACACAACATCACATGCATTAAATTTATCTTAAACATTGAGTTGCTTACCAAACATGACATACATGTCTTCTGACTGAGCTTAGCTACCAAAGCGTCAAGCGACTGAAGTCATTTTCACTACTAAGCATGCCCTTATTATTAACATGGCTACCTAACTTGCAATCAGACTTGTGCCTGATTCCAATCAGTAGCCTATTTCACAAAGCAAAAAAGTTTGTAATTACAAATAATTTCTTTGTAATTACAAATAATTTTTACACATGTTTGTAGTTTGGATTTCACAAAACCCTAGGGCAGTAAATCTCAATTTACTATTTACAAACTACTTTACAAAGATATTGTTTGTAAAAAATGTTTGCAATTGCACATGTTCTATTTCTCAAAGGTTGACGGAAGTGAGGAAATGTTTGCAATTACAAACTTGTAATTCCAGTGGGTCAGGGGTTCTGAATTTCAGAAACTGCATTGACAGTTGACATTGTTTGACTGTTCAAGTTATTTTCTTGGTGAGGTTGTTACGTTGCCGAGGTTGTTAGGGTAATGGTTTAGTTATGCATAGGTTTAGCTGCCCCCAAAAAAGCTATTTCCCGAGAGATGCGAACAGGGATCTGCAGCTTTGAGGTCCCAGTGCTCCTTACCGATTGCGCTGGATAACGGTGGGGCTGGCGTCACCGTCCGGGGGCTGGCGTCACCCTCGCCGGTGACCAACAGCGGTGATACTAACCTGAACCTTGATTTGATTGCCCGGCCGCGAGGGTGACGCCAGCCCCGGACGGTGACGCCAACCCCACCGTTACCTTGCGCTGTGAGGGGCGCCTCCGCGAGGAGAAACCGCATGGCGATAGAATTGCAGCGGTCAACGATGTCTTGTGCAATGTGCAGTGAACCTTCACCCTTTACGACGTAGGAAATCGGCTAGGTTAGGTGAACAAATGGTCGAGAAATTCAACGATCTTCCTTTTAAGAGTAGTTCTGGTGTTATGCTCCGCCACCTGGTGAATGGTCAAATTATGTTTACTCTAACTGCTTACCAAGATGTATTTTTACGATCAGAGTTTGCATTCCGATGAAATGTTAATTAAAATATTATTCTCCCTATAACTAATTTTATATTGAATAAATAAATAAACCACAATGTAAATATTTGTTAAATTAAATTGTTAACAATACAATTATTTGTCATTAGCATCAAGTTTAATACAAACGTTCTTGATTGTAAAGTTTTCTGCTGACTAAAATTCCTGTTTACAATTTTCTTTACAATCTGTAATTCAGAGGTGGCGAATGTTTGTGAAATAGCTTTTTGTGAGGTTTGCAATATTTTCTTGCGTTTGTAATCGCAAACATGTGTAATTACTAACTTCTTCGTGAAATAGGCCTCTGGTAGTTATTATTTTCGGGAGTAGTAGTAAGTTATTGTAATCGTTAGCAAATAGCAATGCACTCATTCACAAAAATTGAATCCGATTGGTTCCAGTATGACTCAAAATAGCTGCGCAAATAACATTTCACATCTCAATCTGGAAGTATCGCGTGTTTTGTGCGAACCATCTAGAAGACAGCTGGTCCATGGGGATCATCAAATCGATGGTTCAAGGCGTTTTTGGTAATTCACCGCAGTTTCCTACTTGCTTTTTCGGGGTCTTAACTGCGGTGAGTTACATAAAACCAGCGATTTGACGATCCCCATGGACCAGTTGTCTACGAGATGGTCTGGGGAAGGCTACAGCAATATGGTATGTTAGGCCTTGGGCTATATAACAGTCTAGGGGGCATAATTTGCAATGTAAACTTCCTATCAGTGAAGACCCCGAAAAAGCAAGTAGGAAACTGCGGTGTTAACCCCCCAAAAAACGCGATTTGACGATCCCCATGGACCGGAGGCCTGTTCACGACCACCTGTGGTTCGGCGGTTTCCAGCCGGCCGCTTTCCTCATGGCCGATTTAT
>JAXIVJ010010097.1:5000-27500 GCA_036785665.1 Chirona hameri
TCAATGCATCGACGATGGATGATCGATGCAGCATTCCAGTCATAGCACTATTCGTCTGAGGTAGATTGTATGGTTTGCAATGTGACGGGAAATCACTAACATGTGCACTACAGTATACGATGAGGGATCTATAAATGTTTCCAGTTACGGAGTACATTCCACCGAGTACATGTGCAATGCGAGCGTTCGCCCTGTACTCCAGTCTGAATGGCGCGTGGGATAATCGGAAGTTAGCCTTGCAGAAACTCTTACACGATATCATGCACTATTGCGCAGTATCACGATATCATGCACTATTGCGCAGTATCACGGTTATCATTTTCGTAAACGCCTGATTTCCAAATGTTGCCGAATCTTCCGTAAGACCACCAATACTGCGCTACTACGGTCAATTTCAGTCATATCCGTCGTTATGTCCTGGACCGTGCGAGGGAGAACCAGTCGCCGTGCTTTTGCGTTGTATTTGTAAATACCTTGAGGGAGAGAACATTAAACGGTTTAGCACGTGGCATTGGCATAACCGTGATTTTTTAACGAGACATCACAATTTAACGCATGGGATCGGTGTATAGGCCTTGGGTGTATTCAGGTGTTTGACTCTCTGTAGACAAACTAGCGCATGCAAGCTAAATTAACTTTTGTACAGTTACCATTGTGTATTTGTATTTGTTCTTGCAAAGATTTCTCACTCTGCAAAAATGATGTTCAATTATTTCGAACATCACATGAACAACAGGACAACCATCGTTCAGTTTGTATGTAAATTTGTGCTCTGAAGGGCATTTATGCGTTTATTTGTTAGTGTGGATAAATTCGTTTATTGTTAAAAGTGCTACCATTTCCTACAAACGCAGAGCCTGTATGTCAGATTTACGATTCTATACACATTCTTCGAATTCTGTTAGAGTGGAAAGCTGAGCACAGTTCTTAGAAATTATGCACCTTTCCGTAAACACAATATCTGGCTTAAGTCATCCATTGTGTGAATACTTTTGCCATTAATTGCTTATGTATTTTTTTTATATCAAATGCATGCGCTGTCTTTCCCTTTGTATGCCATTTTGCAAAGTCTCCGCCACTTTGCTGGCTGGTTTGGTATTTTTCGCCCTGTTTTCGCGTTGTTTCTTTTACGCGCTTCGTACGTGGAAGCCTGGTGGTGAATGTCCCAATGCATGTGTGCACGCGGGAAACTGGACGATTGTCTAAGCCCGCACATTCGCATTTTCACCTACCCATCTTCGTTGTCAATATCGGTGCATTGCTCTGACTTGTTTCTGTTTTACAGTACCTTCCCGACCAGTACTTCCGGGATGGCACGAGCAAGATCGACTTTGTGCTTGTACGCACCAGCGTCAGAGAAGACGATGATGATATCGACCACGAGTTGCGCCAGAGAATCTACGAGGAAAATCTGGTGCGCAAAGCGGATATTTGGGCTCTATCTTTTAATGAGTAATCTTACGCCAAGGCTCTTCTTTATGCCGGAACAAATGTGTGTACATTTACAGTTGACTTGGGTTGTTATCAGAGGAAATGTCTGTTATAGCTTAAAATAGTTTTCCTGATATGCTGTGACGTTCAAGGACATTTGTGTCACGCAGTGCTTTGTTTTTCTCGGAACCGCTCGTTTTTACTGACGTACCTTGGTAGTTTTTACTCGACTTCGCTGTTGCTTGTCGCAATAACGATTGTATCCAGTGGACACGATTAGGACAGCTTTACGGCAGTACCGTACCATGAACAACAGAACATACCTAGTTATCATTCCTAGATATCGCTTACTGCCCAGCTGCGTATCGTAGACACAGCCAGCGTTCCAGCTCATGGGATAAACCTCACTGCTCTCACGGATGATTTATTAATCAGCTGTACCGAGTAGTTGATTGACACGAGTTTTGTTCGTTGTGGCCCATCGATCCATACCCATCGTCTCAACCGTGAACATATTTCTTGCCTGCGAGGGACAGTTGCCGTATCTAAAAAAACTGTGTGCCTTCCCGTGATTTTGGCCAGTCCTGTGACCAGTCCTGTGACCAGTCCTGTGACCAGTCCTGTGACCAGTCCTGTGACCAGTCCTGTGACCAGTCCTGTGACCAGTGTACTGTATACTGTATCCAACCACATGACCCTGACCGGGGGACTATGTGATGACAACTGTGTACGTCCGCCGAGCAGAAGAAGGAAGGTCTGCACCTGGAGGAGGAGAAGATAGACGAGAGCAGTCCGCTGACGTTCGTCAAGGTCCACACGCCATGGGAGGTGCTGCAGCGCTATGCCGAGATCCTCAAGGTCCGCATGCCCATGAAGGAGGTGAGTGATCCGACGGAGCGCAGACATCGCACGGGAAGAGCGGGAGCGAACCAGACGACTGCGGTGTGTAGACTGCAGAGTGAGGTGTGAAGGCGGAGGGAGGTATATGTGTCACACTGGGCAGCGAGCACCATTTATCATGGGGTAACCTAGGTAATGACTCATCGGGAGGGGTAACCTAGGTAATGACTCATCGGGAGGGGGGACGCGCGTCATTATATATTTTTGCAAGTTCGCTAGAAAATGTTTGAGTGAAAAGGAGTACTTTTGTAGCTGTTGTGTTTTAAACAACGCTTAGTGAGCTGTACTTTTACGGACTCATGCACAACTACAATAGTGTCTTGTGTTGACCATTAACCGTAGTTAAGAAATACCGTACATTTTAGTATGTTTCCTTCTATTTGTATTTGTAGTTGATTTGAAGGCTTTAATAACCATGACAATATAAACACTGTATGCATGGTTAAAGGCGTTACATAATGCAACGTATTTATCTTCTAGCCGGCGGGTCTGAACACGGACGAGGACTTCCTCAACAAGGTGCCGGTCATACGCGAGATCACCAACCTGGTGGACATCGTCGATAAGGGAATGTTCGGCGTCAACCCGCGCAAGTTCCCGCCCAAGAATAAATACCTCACCGGCGTCTACAGCAGGGACCGCGAATACCTGTGAGTTGCAGGGGATGGAGATGGAGGGAGCGGGTTGAGAGCGAATGTATTACGCTAAGGATACAGTCGCGGGAGATCAGGGGTTGACCAATAACCAGCCATCTGCTCCTCTTCTGTCCTGTCTGCTCTTCGAAAACGTATTGTGCAGGTTCGTTCTTTTTCCGGTATTGCTTTCCGTTCCGTTCTCATTCCGTCTATGTTTGATACTTGTTTCGATTCCTTTACTGTCGTCATGTTTGGTACGCTCCCGGTCCGTCCCTATTCCGTCTCCGTTCTCCGTTCCGTCTCCGTTCCGTCTCCGTTCCGTCTCCGTTCCGTCTCCGTTCCGTCTCCGTTCCGTCTCCGTTCCGTCTCCGTTCCGTCTCCGTTCCGTCTCCGTTCCGTCTCCGTTCCGTCTCCGTTCCGTCTCCGTTCCGTCTCCGTTCCGTCTCCGTTCCGTCTCCGTTCCGTCTCCGTTCCGTCTCCGTTCCGTCTCCGTTCCGTCTCCGTTCCGTCTCCGTTCCGTCTCCGTTCCGTCTCCGTTCCGTCTCCGTTCCGTCTCCGTTCCGTCTCCGTTCCGTCTCCGTTCCGTCTCCGTTCCGTCTCCGTTCCGTCTCCGTTCCGTCTCCGTTCCGTCTCCGTTCCGTCTCCGTTCCGTCTCCGTTCCGTCTCCGTTCCGTCTCCGTTCCGTCTCCGTTCCGTCTCCGTTCCGTCTCCGTTCCGTCTCCGTTCCGTCTCCGTTCCGTCTCCGTTCCGTCTCCGTTCCGTCTCCGTTCCGTCTCCGTTCCGTCTCCGTTCCGTCTCCGTTCCGTCTCCGTTCCGTCTCCGTTCCGTCTCCGTTCCGTCTCCGTTCCGTCTCCGTTCCGTCTCCGTTCCGTCTCCGTTCCGTCTCCGTTCCGTCTCCGTTCCGTCTCCGTTCCGTCTCCGTTCCGTCTCCGTTCCGTCTCCGTTCCGTCTCCGTTCCGTCTCCGTTCCGTCTCCGTTCCGTCTCCGTTCCGTCTCCGTTCCGTCTCCGTTCCGTCTCCGTTCCGTCTCCGTTCCGTCTCCGTTCCGTCTCCGTTCCGTCTCCGTTCCGTCTCCGTTCCGTCTCCGTTCCGTCTCCGTTCCGTCTCCGTTCCGTCTCCGTTCCGTCTCCGTTCCGTCTCCGTTCCGTCTCCGTTCCGTCTCCGTTCCGTCTCCGTTCCGTCTCCGTTCCGTCTCCGTTCCGTCTCCGTTCCGTCTCCGTTCCGTCTCCGTTCCGTCTCCGTTCCGTCTCCGTTCCGTCTCCGTTCCGTCTCCGTTCCGTCTCCGTTCCGTCTCCGTTCCGTCTCCGTTCCGTCTCCGTTCCGTCTCCGTTCCGTCTCCGTTCCGTCTCCGTTCCGTCTCCGTTCCGTCTCCGTTCCGTCTCCGTTCCGTCTCCGTTCCGTCTCCGTTCCGTCTCCGTTCCGTCTCCGTTCCGTCTCCGTTCCGTCTCCGTTCCGTCTCCGTTCCGTCTCCGTTCCGTCTCCGTTCCGTCTCCGTTCCGTCTCCGTTCCGTCTCCGTTCCGTCTCCGTTCCGTCTCCGTTCCGTC
This sequence comes from Chirona hameri, assembly GCA_036785665.1. Taxonomy (NCBI): domain Eukaryota; kingdom Metazoa; phylum Arthropoda; class Thecostraca; order Balanomorpha; family Balanidae; genus Chirona; species Chirona hameri. The sequence continues at coordinate 9,511 of JAXIVJ010010097.1, forward strand.
TCCGTTCCGTCTCCGTTCCGTCTCCGTTCCGTCTCCGTTCCGTCTCCGTTCCGTCTCCGTTCCGTCTCCGTTCCGTCTCCGTTCCGTCTCCGTTCCGTCTCCGTTCCGTCTCCGTTCCGTCTCCGTTCCGTCTCCGTTCCGTCTCCGTTCCGTCTCCGTTCCGTCTCCGTTCCGTCTCCGTTCCGTCTCCGTTCCGTCTCCGTTCCGTCTCCGTTCCGTCTCCGTTCCGTCTCCGTTCCGTCTCCGCTCCGTCTCCGTTCCGTCTCCGTTCCGTCTCCGTTCCGTCTCCGTTCCGTTTTCATTCTTTCCTCGTTCTGTTCCCGTTCCGTTATTGTCGGTCAGAACTTGATATGCAAGATTTTCGAGAGAGAGAGGTGTTTATTTTTTGTTCACGATGCGCATGCATTCATGCTTTTTGCACACAGTCACAAAGGAACATATGTTTTTATCTTGTATATAATTTACGCTGTTACCGTTGCAGGTTTGACATGTCGGAGGACTTTTTCACCCCGGCTGTTCGCGCACGCGTCGTGGCCTTCATTCTGAAACGGAAATGGTTTGTCGCACAAACGACCACACATAAGCCCAAGATGGACTTTGGTATCGACAAGCTGCTGGCTGACGCGACATACCTGGCCAGCTACGCTCCACACGAGGTGAGTAGTGTGGTGGTTAGTGATCACTGGCTCTCGGTTCGTTGGTGGGCGTCAATCTTGTGTTGGGTTGTTGTTTTTTATATGATGGGGACATCAAGACGATCATCTGCACTATTCGTGATAAGCAAAGGCATCAATCATTGAGTGATAGTTAATGCCGATGGCTGTGTGATGTTTGATTACGAGCGAGCGCTTCGCGCTCGCTCGTCCTTCCGTGGTATATGGGAGAAATCTGATTATGAGCGGCCCGACCCGGCCCGGCCCGACTCGGTCCGGCTCATGGCGACGCTTTTGAGAAGCTCATATCTCTGCAACCACACGTCCGATTTACAAGCGGACTTCTTTGCTGAGCAGCCCCATCCATTCTGCCCTGTCTGAGACCGGTGCTGACTCATGTGGGTGACTACCACTGCGCGTGGCGCGTGAGGGGTGTTGAAAAGTGTTTGATCGCAAAATCTCTGCAACGGCTGAGCCGATTGTGTGCAAATTCAAATTTGGTGTGTGGTTAGGGACCTATCAGCCGCCACTTTCCCACAAGTCGGGGATGGGGTGCCTCTGCACGTGCGCACGTTCACACCCCTATTCTATATCTCAGGAACGGCTGAGCCGATTGTGTTTAAATTTGGTGTGTGGTTAGGGACCTCTCAGCCCCCACTTTCCCACAAGTCAAGGGCGGTTGCCTCTGCACGTGCGCACCTTTTTTTTGTATCTCAGTAAATACTTGCCCGATCGAGTTGAAATTTCCCATACATTTCCTTCGCCTCGCTCGTTCATCGCCAACTACGGCGCCTTACTGGTAGTTAATAGTGCGATAAAGGGATAGTTAAAAGTGTAAGAAAGTGATAACCAATGCCCAAGGACTTTTTTAATTCTGTGTGAGATTTGTTGTGATCTTATGTGATTGCCTTTCTCCTAAGATGCAGAGTTAAAATGGGAGGGCTCGGCTCAGGAATGTTATCTGTCGCCGTCCCGTGTACTGCTGCCGTCCGTGTTCTTAGTCATCCCTCATTAAGCTGCCAAACTATTCATCGTAACGGAATTACAGAACACCAACATCACTATATTTCTACCATCCAGGGCGACTTCAAGCGGTTAGGAAACTCACGGGCGCTCCTATACTTCGAGTGGGCCAACCTGCGCAAGTTCTACCGGCACCAGCCGCTCGACTATGTCGAGGACTACTTCGGCGTCAAGATCGGCATGTACTTCGCCTGGCTGGGATTCTACACGTACGCGCTGATCCCGCCGGCGATCGTTGGTATCATCTGCTTCATCTACGGACTCATCACCATCTATGACGACGTGCCTACGTGAGATTTGAGCGCCGCGCGGTGAAGTGAGGGGGGGAGGGGGGAAGATGGTTTGTGAACGTTGGTGAGGTGTGCGAGCAGGCATGCTGGTGCACGAGGTTTTATGTGTTCGTTGCTGGGGTTGGGTGCCAGATGTTAGTGAGTGTGCTGAAGGTTGTCGGCATTTTAAACACACGTACCAAATAAGTATGTATCTATGCCTATCCCATTGTTTGTATAGTTAATTTCGGCGTTAATTGGATTGCCGTTATTTGTGCGGGGGGGGGGGGGGGGGGGGGTCGATAAATTTAGTGGCGCGGAGCATTGTGGCGAAAAAATGACCCTTTCAAAAATGTCATGTTGAGTTCTGCGCTCCGGTACGGGCGGAGCAGTCACCATTGGTCTGCTCGATTTCCTGCCAACGCCACCCTGCATACTCCAACAAGGGCGAACTGGCTCCGTTTCAGTAACGACATCTGCGCGGACGAGGGCACCTGGATGTGTCCGATCTGTGACGTTTTCTGCGACTACTGGCGGCTCAACGAGACCTGTGTACACTCGAGGGTCGGGTACCTCATCGATAACCCGTCCACGCTCTTCTTCGCCATCTTCATGTCCTTCTGGGGTATGTGCTCTCGCACTGCTTTCGTTTGATGTCTCGATCCTCAGTTGGATATGCTGGCGTCCGGTACATCCATGGTGCAGTGGTGCAATGGTTTATGGCTCAATTGATGCAGTGCTTTGTGAACAAACACACATGCTTTAAGTCGCGTTTTAGGTGAATCCATTTTGCTTGGCATGCACTGAGCTGCTCTATGGTTTGGTGTTCGGGTAGCAGCTGTCGGCGGTCAGTACCCCCCCCCCCCCCCCCGTCCCCCCGTCCCACTCCCCCGCGTGCTGGATGCTGGATCGGTCAGCATTAACCGTGATGTCTATGTGTCTCCCTGCGGCCGCAGCGGCGCTGTTTCTCGAGTTCTGGAAGCGCTACTCGGCCGAGATCACCCACCGCTGGGACCTGACCGGCTTCGACGTCAAGGAGGAGCACCCGCGGCCCGAGTACCTCACCAAACTGAAGGACCTCAAGCAGGAGGTGAGTGCGCGTTGGCTCCCTCGCCTACTGCCTTCCATTTGGAGAGCTTCAATACGGAGAGTTGGAAGTTTGAAAGTGGTCTTGGTTGGATACCGGAGATCTGTACCGACATGTATTGATTTAGAGGCTTGGGCATGTGTATATTGCTCTGAATTTATATCTTCAAAAGTGTCTGTTGTAATTCTCTCAACTCTGGGTGTCAAAGCCACATCAAAGCGCACAATACTTTGTTCAGCTGGTGGATGAGTCGGCCGCAATATTTCCAGGCTCCTCTGACTGTCGACTGACTGCGTCCGGCAGGTGAACGTGGTGACGAAGCAGCTGGAGCCGCGCGTCAGCTTCTGGAAGATGCGCTTCCCCCGGATCATGCTGAGCGTCTCAGTTATCCTCCTGCTGGTGAGTTGCTCAGCGTCTCAGTTATCCTCCTGCTGGTGAGTTGCTCAGCCTCTCAGTTATCCTCCTGCTGGTGAGTTGCTCAGCCTCTCAGTTATCCTCCTGCTGGTGAGTTATTCAGCGTCTCAGTTATCCTCCTGCTGGTGAGTTGCTCAGCCTCTCAGTTATCCTCCTGCTGGTGAGTTGCTCAGCCTCTCAGTTATCCTCCTGCTGGTGAGTTATTCAGCGTCTCAGTTATCCTCCTGCTGGTGAGTTGCTCAGCCTCTCAGTTATCCTCCTGCTGGTGAGTTGCTCAGCCTCTCAGTTATCCTCCTGCTGGTGAGTTATTCAGCGTCTCAGTTATCCTCCTGCTGGTGAGTTGCTCAGCCTCTCAGTTATCCTCCTGCTGGTGAGTTGCTCAGCGTCTCAGTTATCCTCCTGCTGGTGAGTTGCTCAGTCTCAGTTATCCTCCTGCTGGTGAGTTGCTGAGTCTCTCAGTTATCCTCCTGCTGGTGAGTTGCTCAGTCTCAGTTATCCTCCTGCTGGTGAGTTGCTCAGCCTCTCAGTTATCCTCCTGCTGGTGAGTTGCTCAGTCTCAGTTATCCTCCTGCTGGTGAGTTGCTGAGTCTCTCAGTTATCCTCCTGCTGGTGAGTTGCTCAGTCTCAGTTATCCTCCTGCTGGTGAGTTGCTCAGCCTCTCAGTTATCCTCCTGCTGGTGAGTTGCTCAGTCTCAGTTATCCTCCTGCTGGTGAGTTGCTCAGCGTCTCAGTTATCCTCCTGCTGGTGAGTTGATCAGCCTCTCAGTTATCCTCCTGCTGGTGAGTTGCTCAGCCTCTCAGTTATCCTCCTGCTGGTGAGTTGCTCAGCCTCTCAGTTATCCTCCTGCTGGTGAGTTGCTCAGCCTCTCAGTTATCCTCCTGCTGGTGAGTTATTCAGCGTCTCAGTTATCCTCCTGCTGGTGAGTTGCCCAGCCTCTCAGTTATCCTCCTGCTGGTGAGTTGCTGAGCCTCTCAGTTATCCTCCTGCTGGTGAGTTATTCAGCGTCTCAGTTATCCTCCTGCTGGTGAGTTGCTCAGCGTCTCAGTTATCCTCCTGCTGGTGAGTTGCTCAGCCTCTCAGTTATCCTCCTGCTGGTGAGTTGCTCAGCGTCTCAGTTATCCTCCTGCTGGTGAGTTGCTGAGCCTCTCAGTTATCCTCCTGCTGGTGAGTTGCTCAGCGTCTCAGTTATCCTCCTGCTGGTGAGTTGCTCAGTCTCAGTTATCCTCCTGCTGGTGAGTTATTCAGCGTCTCAGTTATCCTCCTTCTGGTGAGTTGCCCAGCCTCTCAGTTATCCTCCTGCTGGTGAGTTGCTCAGCCTCTCAGTTATCCTCCTGCTGGTGAGTTGCTCAGCCTCTCAGTTATCCTCCTGCTGGTGAGTTGATCAGCCTCTCAGTTATCCTCCTGCTGGTGAGTTGCTCAGCCTCTCAGTTATCCTCCTGCTGGTGAGTTGCTCAGCCTCTCAGTTATCCTCCTGCTGGTGAGTTGCTCAGCCTCTCAGTTATCCTCCTGCTGGTGAGTTGCTCAGCGTCTCAGTTATCCTCCTGCTGGTGAGTTGCTCAGTCTCAGTTATCCTCCTGCTGGTGAGTTATTCAGCCTCTCAGTTATCCTCCTGCTGGTGAGTTGCTCAGCGTCTCAGTTATCCTCCTGCTGGTGAGTTGCTCAGCCTCTCAGTTATCCTCCTGCTGGTGAGTTGCCCAGCCTCTCAGTTATCCTCCTGCTGGTGAGTTGCTCAGCCTCTCAGTTATCCTCCTGCTGGTGAGTTGCTCAGCCTCTCAGTTATCCTCCTGCTGGTGAGTTGCTCAGCCTCTCAGTTATCCTCCTGCTGGTGAGTTGCTCAGTCTCAGTTATCCTCCTGCTGGTGAGTTGCTCAGCCTCTCAGTTATCCTCCTGCTGGTGAGTTGCTCAGCCTCTCAGTTATCCTCCTGCTGGTGAGTTGCTCAGCCTCTCAGTTATCCTCCTGCTGGTGAGTTGCTCAGCGTCTCAGTTATCCTCCTGCTGGTGAGTTATTCAGCGTCTCAGTTATCCTCCTGCTGGTGAGTTGCTCAGCCTCTCAGTTATCCTCCTGCTAGTGAGTTGCTCAGCCTCTCAGTTATCCTCCTGCTGGTGAGTTGCTCAGCCTCTCAGTTATCCTCCTGCTGGTGAGTTGCTCAGCCTCTCAGTTATCCTCCTGCTGGTGAGTTGCTCAGCCTCTCAGTTATCCTCCTGCTGGTGAGTTGCTCAGCCTCTCAGTTATCCTCCTGCTGGTGAGTTGCTCAGTCTCAGTTATCCTCCTGCTGGTGAGTTGCTCAGTCTCAGTTATCCTCCTGCTGGTGAGTTGCTCAGCGTCTCAGTTATCCTCCTGCTGGTGAGTTGCTCAGTCTCAGTTATCCTCCTGCTGGTGAGTTGCTGAGCCTCTCAGTTATCCTCCTGCTGGTGAGTTACTCAGCGTCTCAGTTATCCTCCTGCTGGTGAGTTGCTCAGCCTCTCAGTTATCCTCCTGCTGGTGAGTTGCTCAGCCTCTTAGTTATCCTCCTGCTGGTGAGTTGCTCAGCGTCTCAGTTATCCTCCTGCTGGTGAGTTGCTCAGCCTCTCAGTTATCCTCCTGCTGGTGAGTTGCTCAGCCTCTCAGTTATCCTCCTGCTGGTGAGTTGCTCAGCCTCTCAGTTATCCTCCTGCTGGTGAGTTGCCCAGCCTCTCAGTTATCCTCCTGCTGGTGAGTTGCTCAGCCTCTCAGTTATCCTCCTGCTGGTGAGTTGCTCAGCCTCTCAGTTATCCTCCTGCTGGTGAGTTTCTCAGCGTCTCAGTTATCCTCCTGCTGGTGAGTTGCTCAGCCTCTCAGTTATCCTCCTGCTGGTGAGTTATTCAGCGTCTCAGTTATCCTCCTGCTGGTGAGTTGCTCAGCCTCTCAGTTATCCTCCTGCTGGTGAGTTGCTCAGTCTCAGTTATCCTCCTGCTGGTGAGTTGCCCAGCCTCTCAGTTATCCTCCTGCTGGTGAGTTGCTCAGCCTCTCAGTTATCCTCCTGCTGGTGAGTTGCTCAGCCTCTCAGTTATCCTCCTGCTGGTGAGTTGCTCAGCGTCTCAGTTATCCTCCTGCTGGTGAGTTGCTCAGCCTCTCAGTTATCCTCCTGCTGGTGAGTTATTCAGCGTCTCAGTTATCCTCCTGCTGGTGAGTTGCTCAGCCTCTCAGTTATCCTCCTGCTGGTGAGTTATTCAGCGTCTCAGTTATCCTCCTGCTGGTGAGTTGCTCAGCGTCTCAGTTATCCTCCTGCTGGTGAGTTGCTCAGCCTCTCAGTTATCCTCCTGCTGGTGAGTTATTCAGCGTCTCAGTTATCCTCCTGCTGGTGAGTTGCTCAGCCTCTCAGTTATCCTCCTGCTGGTGAGTTATTCAGCGTCTCAGTTATCCTCCTGCTGGTGAGTTATTCAGCGTCTCAGTTATCCTCCTGCTGGTGAGTTGCTCAGCCTCTCAGTTATCCTCCTGCTGGTGAGTTGCTCAGCCTCTCAGTTATCCTCCTGCTGGTGAGTTGCTCAGCCTCTCAGTTATCCTCCTGCTGGTGAGTTGCTCAGCCTCTCAGTTATCCTCCTGCTGGTGAGTTGCTCAGCCTCTCAGTTATCCTCCTGCTGGTGAGTTGCTCAGCCTCTCAGTTATCCTCCTGCTGGTGAGTTGCTCAGCCTCTCAGTTATCCTCCTGCTGGTGAGTTGCTCAGCCTCTCAGTTATCCTCCTGCTGGTGAGTTGCTCAGCCTCTCAGTTATCCTCCTGCTGGTGAGTTGCTCAGCGTCTCAGTTATCCTCCTGCTGGTGAGTTCGGCTGCGGCCCAGGCGGTGTCGGGAGGCCGATTCAGATGCATCGGAGTTGATCGGTTTTGTTTGCGGGCGGTACGTGTGCTGCTCTCTGAATCTGACTGTTCATAACATGGATGCAGGGAGTTGGGACACCGCCCTGACCGAGTGAAACTGTTGCACTTGCCATCGTCGCGTGTAAACTGATCTGGCATGCCTCTGCACGTTTTCGCCTTGGCAGTCCCCGGTGAAGGGGCAGCGTCAGTCGGTTGGCTCGGCACTCACCGAAACACATCCGTCCGTGACAGTGTGTCTGACCGCGTCTGACCGCGTCTGACCGTGTCTGGCCGTGTCTGACCGTGTCTGACCGTGTCTGACCGTGTCTGACCGTGTCTGACCGTGTCTGACCGCGTCTGACCGCGTGTGACCGCGTGTGACCGCGTCTGACCGCGTCTGACCGTGTCTGACCGTGTCTGACCGCGTCTGACCGTGTCTGACTGTGTCGATCTGGCCGTGTCGATCTGACCGCGTCTGACCGTGTCTGACCGTGTCTGACCGTGTCTGACCGTGTCTGACCGTGTCTGACCGTGTCTGACCGTGTCTGACCGTCTGTCTGACCGTGTCTGACCGTGTATGTCTGACCGTGTCTGTCTGACCGTGTCTGTCTGACTGTGTCTGTCTGACCGTGTCTGACCGTGTCTGACCGTGTCTGACCGTGTCTGACCGTGTCTGACCGTATCTGACCGTATCTGACCTCTCCGTCCCAGATCACGGTGGCGATCGCCATCATCATCGGCGTGGTGCTGTACCGCCTCTCCGTTCTGGCCTCGCTCGCCTACTGGAAGGACGACTACGTCACCAGCTACGCCATGCTCTTCACCAACGCCACCGCCGCCACCATCAACCTGGTCATCGTGCTGCTGCTCAACCAGGTCAGAGACGCGCGGCTGCGTCTGAGAGAACTGTGACCTCGTAGATCAACCAGGTCAGAGACGCGCGGCTGCGCCCCCTGCCAGGTCAGAGACGCGCGGCTGCGCCCCCTGCCAGGTCAGAGACGCGCGGCTGCGCCCCCTGCGAGGTCAGAGACGCGCGGCTGCGTCTGAGAGAACTGTGACCTCCTAGATCGGTACAAAGTCATGGAGGTTGGCCCAGCTCGCCATGAATGATGCTCATTGTCCATGCTTGGTAGAACAGCAAGGGAAAAGGTTGATTGTTGATGGGTGATAGTGTAGAGCGTTGAGAGCAGGGCTGCGGAGTGGACATAATTTTAGCAACTCCGACTCGCATGCTAAGCAATATCTGCAATGCCATCTAGTTTTTCGTTTGCTTTTATTCGTAACAGTATGTCGCCTGCAGGCGGCTGAATACAACGAAGATAAGAACGTGAGACCGGCATTACTGTGTATGTCTCGTCGAGACGCGTCCGACATTGCGCAGCACGACATACCAGGTTCACCACATGACCTTAAATTACGTTGACCTGAGGTCAAATTTTTAATTTGACTTAGGTAACCTGGTCCCTATGGTATGATTCCAATCTCCTTGACGAAACGAGCACGATGATATTAAAATGGGCGCCGTGTGACCGTAAGAGTCGGTGCGTCCAAAACCCCAATCATCATCAGATGACGTACAAATTATTGCCCTAACTTCATCAGCCGCAAATATACCGCTAGTTGAGTAAACTTTCCACTCGATTCATTTTCCACTCATTTTCTTTCGAAAGGGATGTAAAGTTAATGTCCCTAGGCCGACGACTATTCTACCGACCAAAGTAATCGCCAATTGCCAAAAAGTCGACTCCGACTCCGGGCCGGAGTCGGAGTCGGTAAGATTTTAGCGACTCCGACTCCGACTCCGGCCAAAACTACCTACTCCGACTCCGACTCCGACTCCGACTCCGACTCCGACTCCGACTCCGACTCCGACTCTGACTCCGCAGCCCTAGTTGAGTGTCGTTTTGTGTTAACCAGGCGTGCAAAAGTCCACACGACTCATTGCCTGGCTCAACCTGACCTGGCCTGCATCTCCCATCTCGAGGTATATGACTGATTGTTGGAGCACCTGCCCTGACCTGACCTACCCTCCACAGGTGTATGACCGGCTGGCGGTATGACTGATTGTTGGAACACCTGCCCTGACCTGACCTACCCTCTCCACAGGTGTATGATCGGCTGGCGGTATGACTGATTGTTGGAGCACCTGCCCTGACCTGACCTACCCTCTCCACAGGTGTATGACTGATTGTTGGAGCACCTGCCCTGACCTGACCTACCCTCTCCGCTGGTGTATGATCGGCTGGCGGTATGACTGATTGTTGGAGCACCTGCCCTGACCTGACCTACCCTCTCCACAGGTGTATGACTGATTGTTGGAGCACCTGCCCTGACCTGACCTACCCTCTCCACAGGTGTATGATCGGCTGGTGGTATGACTGATTGTTGGAGCACCTGCCCTGACCTGACCTACCCTCTCCACAGGTGTATGACTGATTGTTGGAGCACCTGCCCTGACCTGACCTACCCTCTCCGCTGGTGTATGATCGGCTGGCGGTATGACTGATTGTTGGAACACCTGCCCTGACCTGACCTACCCTCTCCACAGGTGTATGACCGGCTGGCGGTATGACTGATTGTTGGAGCACCTGCCCTGACCTGACCTACCCTCTCCACAGGTGTATGACCGGCTGGCGGAGTACCTGACGGACCTGGAGCTGCCCCGGACCCAGTCCGAGTACGACGACAGCCTCACACTGAAGATCTACCTGCTGCAGTTCATCAACTACTACGCCTCCATCTTCTACATCGCCTTCTTCAAGGGCAGGTTCCACGGGTACCCGGGCAACTACAACCGCATCGCCGGGTTCCGTCAGGAGGAGGTCAGAACGGCTGCTGGAAGGGGGAGGGGGGGGGGGGGGTATGTGGGTATTTGTCGGAGTGATTATCAACAGGATGAAGGGAGTGGTTCACTAATATTTGCATTGGTGCTGTTGAAAGTTCGCCGCAGCCTGATGTGTTAGCTGATGGCTGCATGCTGAGTATGCTATGGATGTTGTTAGCTAGTGAACATGTGAACATCATGATGGCCAACTTGACTCGTAAAAGGTAATAGGTCATAGGATGCACTAGGATACAAAGCTTTTGTTCAGATTTCACTGTATGAAGAAGGTGATTTGGAAGATGACGCTAAACATGCGATTTATACATATGGATGACGCAGCTGCTTCAGTTTATCATATTATAGCACATCGCCTGTCCACCTCTATCGAGTGTCTCACCAGTGTATCTATCGATGCCTGACTAACGGCCCTGACGTGACGTCATCCTGTGCTATTGCAGTGTGGCCCTGGCGGCTGTCTGCTAGAGCTGACCATGCAGCTGGGCATCATCATGGTGGGCAAGCAGGCCCTGCTCACCGTCTGGGAGATGGTGCTGCCGTAAGTGACCTGGCCCCACCAGCTCTGACCTGTCACCTGTCTTTCTGCTCCCTCCGCTCGATGGGTGCTGCTCAGGTGTTTTGCATCTGTGGATACGCATGGGAAATAGGATGGTACCGGAGGCAACACGCGTCCTGCAGCTCGGGGTTATTTTAATGCGGTTCGGAAGCGCGCATAATTGGGTGTCAGCTGACTATGATAGAGATACGTCAGTGGGAGCACCAGCTGCATGTGATGGATGTTTATGTGATGATCTTACGTACCAGACTGACAATGACCTGTCTGACCTGTCTGACCTGTCTGACCTGTCTGACCTGTCTGACCTGTCTGACCTGTCTGACCTGTCTGACCTGTCTGACCTGTCTGACCTGTCTGACCTGTCTGACCTGTCTGACCTGTCTGACCTGTCTGACCTGTCTGACCTGTCTGACCTGTCTGACCTGTCTGACCTGTCTGACCTGTCTGACCTGTCTGACCTGTCTGACCTGTCTGACCTGTCTGACCTGTCTGACCTGTCTGACCTGTCTGACCTGTCTGACCTGTCTGACCTGTCTGACCTGTCTGACCTGTCTGACATGTCTGGCCTGTCTGACCTGTCTGACCTGTCTGACCTGTCTGACCTGTCTGACCTGTCTGACCTGTCTGACCTGTCTGACCTGTCTGACCTGTCTGACCTGTCTGACCTGTCTGACCTGTCTGACCTGTCTGATAGAGATACGTCAGTGGGAGCACCAGCTGCATGTGATGGATGTTTATGTGATGATCTTACGTACCAGACTGACAATGACCTGTCTGACCTGTCTGACCTGTCTGACCTGTCTGACCTGTCTGACCTGTCTGACCTGTCTGACCTGTCTGACCTGTCTGACCTGTCTGACCTGTCTGACCTGTCTGACCTGTCTGACCTGTCTGACCTGTCTGACCTGTCTGACCTGTCTGACCTGTCTGACCTGTCTGACCTGTCTGACCTGTCTGACATGTCTGACATGTCTGACCTGTCTGACCTGTCTGACCTGTCTGACCTGTCTGACCTGTCTGACCTGTCTGGCCTGTCTGGCCTGTCTGGCCTGTCTGACCTGTCTGACCTGTCTGACCTGTCTGACCTGTCTGACCTGTCTGACTTGTCTGATAGAGATACGTCAGTGTGAGCACCAGCTGCATTTGATGGATGTTTATGTGATGATCTTACGTACCAGACTGACAATGACCTGTCTGACCTGTCTGACCTGTCTGACCTGTCTGACCTGTCTGACCTGTCTGACCTGTCTGACCTGTCTGATAGAGATACGTCAGTGTGAGCACCAGCTGCATGTGATGGATGTTTATCTGATGATCTTACGTACCAGACTGACAATGACCTGTCTGACCTGTCTGACCTGTCTGACCTGTCTGACCTGTCTGACCTGTCTGACCTGTCTGACCTGTCTGACCTGTCTGACCTGTCTGACCTGTCTGACCTGTCTGACCTGTCTGACCTGTCTGACCTGTCTGACCCCCTACCCGACTAACGCTGACCTGTCTGACTCCGTACGAGACTAACGCTGACCTGCCTGACCTGTCTGATCCCGCCGCCTTCAGGAAGCTGTTCACATGGCTCGGTGACCTCGGTAAGCTGCTGTCTCAGACCAAGGACGAGGAGCGAGTGCTGCCGCGGTGGGCGGCCGACTTCAAACTGCTCGACTGGGGGCCACAGAGCCTGTTCTGGGAGTACCTGGAGATGGGTGAGTACTGAGCGGTGTTTACTGAGTGGTGTTTACTGAGTGGTGAGTACTGAGTGCTGTTTACTGCAGAGCGCCAGAGACGGGTGCATTTTGCGGAGTGATGGTTTGGCTGTTGTGGAGCAACTAATGTAATTTCGTCACCTTCCAGGAATAATTAATTCAATTCAAAAAATTTGATCAAAATTCCGTTTGATTGTCTTGCCTGGTGTGAACTCGAGTGTTGTCGGCTTGTTAGCTTTGTAGGTTGTTAGGTTGTTGGCAAGGTTTGTCATTTTCTCTGTTGTCCATGCTCATCACCGTGCACTCAGCCAGCCCCACCCACTTTATAGTTTCATCTGTTGATTAACGCACCCCGACGCTGACTCCCGCCCATGTTCTGCCGTCCGCCTCCCGCAGTGATCCAGTTCGGCTTCGTCACCATCTTCGTGGCGTCGTTCCCGCTGGCACCGCTGTTCGCCATCATCAACAACGTGCTGGAGATGCGGCTGGACGCGCGCAAGCTGCTCGTCTTCTACCGCCGTCCGGTCGGCCAGCGAGTCCGGGACATAGGCATCTGGTACAAAATTCTCAACACGATCGGAAAGCTGGCCGTGCTCAGTAACGTGAGTGTAGGATGAGGAGAGCAGACTAAGGTTCAGGGCCAGAGCGTACTTGGGCCTATGTAGCATCGTGTATCAGGAGGCTGAAGTGGTTTTTTTTTGTATTAAAGCATACTTTATGTTGTTAACGATTCGCACCATGGAAATTATATTGGTACATCAAGATACAAACTTTCTGATAGTGCGAACCGCATCATGCAAGTTCCATGTGTACCAATGGGCTCCTTTTCTACCGGTATGAACTATGAAGCTGCGGTATTCTCCGTTAACGTTCACCACATCGAACTCTCCCTCACCGTTCTGTTGTCGCCGCATATCAGGCGTTCATCATCGGCTTCACGTCCAACTTCATCCCGCGGCTGGTGTACTCGATGACCGTCAGCAAGGACGGCACGCTCAAAGGCTACATGAACCACAGCCTGGCCGTGTTCCACGTGGCCGACTTCCCAGAGAAGTTCCGGCCCGTGGTCGCCAACGGCACCAACATCGAGACCTGCAGGCCAGTCTGTGGGGGATGGGAGACGGGTCGGGGCCCAGTGGAACTCGATGTGGCAGAAGTCGAGGCTGGGAGTGGTAGCGAGTGGTGGTAACGCAGAGTTTTGCGTGTGGATTCTGAGTTTTACTACTTGCCTAGTAAAACAGTTATGAATGTATTTCTACTGTCGGCTAAGTTTCATTGCAGTTAAATGGTGTACTTGTTAAATGGTGTAAATGGTGTAAATGGTGTGTTTGTGTGTTTTGCCACGGTCTTGTTGCGTCTGGCGGTTGCATGTGTGTCCATTGCTCACCTCACCGTATACTGCTGTGTGTGACACTCCACCGGTGACGGTATCCTGCACTATCCCGTGTCGCTCCGCCGCGTCTGCCATCTGACCGAGGTGCTGCCACCTGTCGGCAGGTACCTGGACTACCGATTGGGGCCGGACGCGCCCAACCCGTACGCGCCGGACGTCTTGTACTGGCACGTGCTGGCCGCCCGGCTCATCTTTGTTGTCGTCTTTGAGGTCAGTGGTGCGGGGACTGCGACTGGGACTGGGTTCTGAGGGTCTCAGGGTCTGATGGAGGCTGATAGCAAACCTAACATGGCGGTGCGGGAAACACCGTCCAGGTTCAGTTCTCCACGAGCAGAAAATTAAGTTCTAACACTGAAGAAGATTGCTGAGCTCGGACCCAACACCGACATCTGGAGCCTCAGCCGAACCCTGGAAGGACGTAAGCCGCCGACGAAAACTGCCTAGCAGAGCTGACCTGACCAGGGAGGCCGGGCCGACCCGCTCCAACACACCCAGCCACCACGGACAGGGAGGAGGCCGACACCCTGTGGCAGGCGTACGCAGCGCTGTCCCGAATCGCCGCCGACAAGACAGCCGACCGACCGATCAAGCTGGAGAGCGCGCGCTGCGGTGGTCGCCTGCTACTGCGACAGTCCGCACAGTGGTCCCTGCGCACCCTTCTCGCTGGCGATATGCCGACTGGCTGGCGGCCGCGTCTTGTCGCCGTGATCCCTCGCCCCGCCGCAGAACGCCTGCAGCGTTTGTGTGACGCGACTGACTCCGTGTCTCGCCGACAGAACGTGGTATACGTGGTGATGCAGCTAATCTGCTGGATCACTCCGGACGTGCCGCGCAAACTGAAGGAGCGGATACAGCAGGAGAATTACCTCGTCCAGGTATGACTCAGGCACCTCTCCAGCTCCAGTGCACGCATGATAGGGGGCGTGATGTAGGGTGGTCCACTGGAATATGTGCTGTCAGTGCAACTAGCTCCAGGTTATGTGCTATCTATCAGTTCTGCAGATGTGTCCAAATCAGACTGAAAAGGCTGTTCTAAAAGCGGTCTGCCGAGGCTCGGGCAACAGTGCTTAAAGTAACTTTCTCAGTTATATGATTCCCATTCTCTTAAGACCAGAGAACATAGTTACAACTGGACCATAGTTGTTGCAATGACTCGCTAGCCGCTGGGCAGCGTTTGGCGGTGGTTTAACGATTATCTTACCATTTGCATTGCCCGCCTCTAGATGTTCACTGTTCAGCCGGTGAGACGTTGTTGTATGTCTTGATAGTTGGTAGGGGAGGCATTCGATGGGCTATTTGGGCTGTTTTGTGAAGCAGTTTCGTTTATTGGCGCTTTGGCTGCGCTACTCCGTCACGAACGGGTTTATTTATCGGTGCCAAACGCTGCAATGCCAAATCGTTCCATTTCAATACGCTGTAACCGATATTTGGTCGCCCTGGCTCATCAAATACCTTTTTACGCTGCTTTTATAGCATCAATGTCCATATGAGATTTGATTTCGGTGCTTCAACTATTGCTGCTTTGCAGTAAATGGCTGTTCATCTGCATTCTGTGGTGTCCAATTTCTATACAATTCCAGACATTGAAAAAGGCACACATTAAAGGGAGATAAACACCTTTTTCCACAAAAATGGAGTTAGCACCTGAAATCGATAGACGAGGCCAAAATATGATGCCAATTCATCACATTTTGCATATAAACATTCCTACCGAAAGATATTGGCAGTTTTCTACCGATAAGCGATCCACGCTTATATCGGTCGGTACTCAGCAAGTACTCAGTAACGAATTCAGTAAATTAGCCTGCCTACGCATTGTTATTTATCATGAAGGTATGGAATATGTTTCCTGCACTCTATCTTTTGCGAATATGTGCCAAAAAATGTATGAACAATCAACAATCATTTGAAAGAAGTGCATTGACATCGCCAGTTTAGCTTCGCACCGGCCGGTGCCAAGTTAAACTACAGCGACCTATTTAGTGTCGGCGATTTGTTTACAAGTGCCCATTCAACAACGTTGAACAGGTTGATGCAAAAGCGCTAGATGTTGCGCTTTCCAATAGTGGAGGGAAAATACCGATCATTAATTTTCCCAAACTTCCAACTTTGAATTAGGGAATAATTGTATTTAATTCTTAAATTTAGATAACATTTTAATACCATAACCGTAGCCCAAGAAATTGTTGCTAACAAAATCAAAAGGTGATTATCTCCCTTTAAGGCATTTAAAAAGGCATTACACGAGTATTCTCTTAGTGCTTGAAATCAATGTGCCAGAATGAATAGAATGCTTGAAATCAAGTACTCTTTTCCTCTCACATGCATCGTCGCTTCACAATTCCGAGTTCCATTTATCCGCAGTCAACATAGCTCCCACTGTTGATCATATTACCCCCTTCTCTGACCCCCCCCCCCCCCGCCGTGTGCCTGTCTGTTCCACAGGAGATGATTGTTGACATGTTACCCTCTTCTCTGGCCCCGCCGTATGTCTGTCTGTTCCACAGGAGATGATTGTTGACCATGTTACCCCCTTCTCTGACCCCGCCGTGTACCTGTCTGTCCCACAGGAGATGATTGTTGACCATGTTACCCCTTCTCTGACCCCGCCGTGTGTCTGTCTGTCCCACAGGAGATGATTGTTGACCATGTTACCCCCTTCTCTTACCCCGCTGTGTGCCTGTCTGTTCCACAGGAGATGATTGTTGACCATGTTACCCCCTTCTCTTACCCCGCCGTGTGCCTGTCTGTTCCACAGGAGATGATTGTTGACCATGCTACCCCTTCTCTTACCCCGCCGTGTGCCTGTCTGTTCCACAGGAGATGATTGTTGACATGTTACCCTCTTCTCTTACCCCGCCGTGTGCCTGTCTGTCCCACAGGAGATGATTGTTGACCATGCTACCCCTTCTCTTACCCCGCCGTGTGCCTGTCTGTCCCACAGGAGATGATTGTTGACATGTTACCCTCTTCTCTTACCCCGCCGTGTGCCTGTCTGTCCCACAGGAGATGATTGTTGACCATGTTACCCTCTTCTCTGGCCCCGCCGTATGTCTGTCTGTTCCACAGGAAATGATTGTTGACCATGCTACCCCTTCTCTGACCCCGCCGTGTGCCTGTCTGTCCCACAGGAGATGATTGTTGACCATGTTACCCCTTCTCTTACCCCGCCGTGTGCCTGTCTGTCCCACATGAGATGATTGTTGACATGTTACCCTCTTCTCTGGCCCCGCCGTATGTCTGTCTGTTCCACAGGAAATGATTGTTGACCATGTTACCCACCTTCTCTGACCCCGCCGTGTGCCTGCTCTGTCCACAGGAGGATGATTGTTGACATGTTACCCTCTTCTCTGGCCCCGCCGTATGTCTGTCTGTCTTCCACAGGAGATGATTGTTGACCATGTTACCCCCCTTCTCTGACCCCCGCCGTGTGCCTGTCTGTCCCACAGGAGATGATTGTTGAGATGGAGCTGGTACCGCTCTCGTGGGGAGGACCCGAGCAACCTCGGCTGTACCCTGCTGCAGAGGCTCATCGGCGACTCGGAGGTAGGTCACAGGGCCAATCGTGTCTTGGACGGCGTTGTTGTTGGGCGAACGGGGTATTGTTACGGTGCGTGACTTTACTGGCTTGCAAAGCTGTACATTGCGTTGTAAGGTTTACGGCAGCTAACTTGTTCTGTTTGCTCTGAGAGATCGAAGGGATTCTTGTTGTACTGGATCGGTTTATCGGCGCACTATAACACTGGCAGTGCTGCGCGCTCCAAAGCCAAAATTAATATTCCATCGCAGTCGTCTGATGAGTCTTGTTTTGCTTTCCGACATAGCTAAATACTTTATACTATGGTTTGATGTCCGGGTTTTCCTCAAAGCGGCATCCGGGAGGTCCGTAAGTGGAGCAGAGTGGTGCTAAACACCTGCTGGCCAGTTCCTCTCTGTCCAGCGCAGTGTGCAGTGGCTACATTATGGCCGTGCTCAGACTGTGGCTGCTATGCTGTGTGGCATAGCCGGGCCGTCGCATTTGTTTAAGCTTTCCAGTGATTTGAAGTGGTGGTTTCGTAATACTATTTGTTTCGGATCAGTTTGTAGGCTTTTGCTTGCGTGCACACGAAGTTGCTGCCCCAAATACTAGCGGATGGCTGTCACTAACATGTTTCGTATATTCCATCATCATTTCCCATCTACATTTCTCAATCTCTTCATTTCGCTCTCAGTATATTTTGATGGCATTGGTGAAGC
>JAXIVJ010010097.1:35000-48584 GCA_036785665.1 Chirona hameri
GGCCGGCTATGCCACACAGCATAGCAGCCACAGTCTGAGCACGGCCATATGTAGCCACTGCACACTGCGCTGGACAGAGAGGAACTGGCCAGCAGGTGTTAGCACCACTCTGCTCCACTTACGGACCTCCCGGATGCGCTTTGAGGAAAACAACCGGACATCAAACATAGTATAAGTATTTAGCTATGTCGGAAAGCAAAACAAGACTCATCAGACGACTGCGATGGAATATTAATTTTGGCTTTGGAGCGCGCACACTGCCAGTGTTATAGTGCGCCGATAAACCGATCCAGTACAACAAGAATCCCTTCGATCTCTCAGAGCCAAACAGAACAGTTAGCTGCCCGTAAACCTTACAACGCAATGTACAGCTTTGCAAGCCAGTAAAAGTCACGCACCGTAACAATACCCCGTTCGCCCAACAACAACCGCCCGTCCAAGACACGATTGGCCTGTGACCTACCTCCGAGTCGCCGATGAGCCTCTGCAGCAGGGTACAGCCCGAGGTTGCTCGGGTCCTCCCCACGAGAGCGGTACAGCTCCATCTCAACAATCATCTCCTGTGGGACAGACAGGCACACGGCTGGGGTCAGAGAAGGGGGTAACATGGTCAACAATCATCTCCTGTGGAACAGACAGACATACGGCGGGGCCAGAGAAGAGGGTAACATGTCAACAATCATCTCCTGTGGGGACAGACAGGCACACGGCGGGGTCAGAGAGGGGGCGTACATGGTCAACCAATCATTTCCTGTGGAACAGACAGACATACGGCGGGGCCAGAGAAGAGGGTAACATGTCAACAATCATCTCAAGTGGGACAGACAGGCACACGGCGGGGTAAGAGAAGGGGTAACATGGTCAACAATCATCTCCTGTGGGACAGACCAGGCACACGGCGGGGTCAGAGAAGGGGTAGCATGGTCAACAATCATTTCCTGTGGAACAGACAGACATACGGCGGGCCAGAGAAGAGGGTAACATGGTCCAACAATCATCTCCTGTGGGGACAGACAGGCACACGGCGGGGTAAGAGAAGAGGGTAACATGTCAACAATCATCTCCTGTGGGACAGACAGGCACACGGCGGGGTAGAGAAGGGGTAGCATGGTCAACAATCATCTCCTGTGGGGACAGACAGGCACACGGCGGGGTAAGAGAAGAGGGTAACATGTCAACAATCATCTCCTGTGGAACAGACAGGCACACGGCGGGGTACGAGAAGGGGTAGCATGGTCAACAATCATCTCCTGTGGAACAGACAGGCACACGGCGGGGGTAAGAGAAGGGGGTAACATGGTCAACAATCATCTCCTGTGAACAGACAGGCACACAGCGGGGTAAGAGAAGGGGGTAACATGGTCAACAATCATCTCCTGTGGGACAGAACAGACACACGGCGGGGTCAGAGAAGGGGTAACATGGTCAACAATCATACTCCTGTGGGGACAGACAGGTACACGGCGGGGTCAGAGAAGGGGGTAACATGGTCAACAATCATCTCCTGTGGAACAGACAGACATACGGCGGGGCCAGAGAAGAGGGTAACATGTCAACAATCATCTCCCTGTGGAACAGACAGGCACACGGCGGGGGGGGGGGGGTCAGAGAACGGGGGTAATATGATCAACAGTGGGAGCTATGTTGACTGCGGATAAATGGAAACTCGGAATTGTGAAGCGACGATGCATGTCGAGAGGAAAAGAGTACTTGAATTCAAAGCATTCTATTCATTCTGGCACATTGATTTCAAGCACTAAGAGAATACTCGTGTAATGCCTTTTTAATGCCTTAAAGGGAGATAATCACCTTTTGATTTTGTTAGCAAACAATTTCTTGGGCTACGGTTATGGTATTAAAATGTTATCTAAATTTAAGAATTAAATACAATTATTCCCCTAATTCAAAGTTGGAAGTTGGGAAATTAATGATCGGTATTTTCCCTCCACTATTGGAAAGCGCAACATCTAGCGCTTTTGCATCAACCCCCTGTTCACCGTCTGTTGAATGGGCACTTGTAAACAAATCGCCGACACTAAATAGGTCGCTGTAGTTCTAACTTGGCACCGGCCGGTGCGAAGCATAAACTGGCGATGTCAATGCACCTTCTTTCAAATGATTGTTGACTTGTTCCATACATTTTTTGGCACATATTCGCAAAAGATAGAGTGCAGGAAACATATTCCATACCTTCATGATAAATAACAATGCGTAGGCAGGCTAATTTACTGAATTCGTTACTGAGTACTTGCTGCAGTACGACCGATATAAGCGTGGATCGCCTTATCGGTTAGAAAAACTGCCAATATCTTTCTCGGTAGGAATGTTTATATGCAAAATGTGATGAATTGGCATCATATTTTGGCCTCGTCTATCGATTTCAGGTGCTAACTCCATTTTTGTGGAAAAGGTGTTTATCTCCCTTTAATGTGTGCCTTTTTCAATGTCTGGAATTGTATAGAAATTGGACACCACAGAATGCAGATGAACAGCCATTTACTGCAAAGCAGCAATAGTTGAAGCACCGAAATCAAATCTCATATGGACATTGATGCTATAAAAGCAGCGTAAAAAAGGTATATGATGAGCCAGGGCGAACCAAATATCGGTTACAGCGTATTGAAATGGCAACGATTTGGCATTGCAGCGTTTGGCACCGATAAATAAACCCGTACGTGACGGAGTAAGTAGCGCAGCCAAAGCGCAATAAACGAAACTGCTTCACAAAACAGCCCAAATAGCCCATCGAATGCCTCCCCTACCAACTATCAAGACATACAAACAACGTCCTCACCGGCTGAACAGTGAACATCTAGAGGCGGGCAATGCAAATGGTAAGATAATCGTTAAACCACCGCCCAAACCGCTGCCCAGCGGCTAGCGAGTCATTGCAACAAACTATGGTCCAGTTGTAACTATCGTTCTCTGGTCTCCTAAGAGAACTGGGAATCATATAACTGAGAAAGTTACTTTAAGCACTGTTGCCCGAGCCTCGGCAGACCGCTTTTAGAACCAGCCTTTTCAGTCTGATTTGGACACATCTGCAGAACTGATAGATAGCACTAACCTGGAGCTAGTTGCACTGACAGCACAATATTCCAGTGGACACCCCTACATCACGCCCCCCTATCATGCGTGCACTGGAGCTGGAGAGGTGCCTGAGTCATACCTGGAACGAGGTAATTCTCCTGCTGTATCCGCCTCCTTCAGTTTGCGCGGCACGTCCGGAGTGATCCAGCAGATTAGCTGCATCACCCACGTATACCACGTTCTGTCGGCGAGACACGGAGTCAGTCGCGTCACACAAACGCTGCAGGCGTTCTGCGGCGGGGCGAGGATCACGGCGACAAGACCGCGGCCGCCAGCCAGTCGGCACTATCGCCAGCGAGAAGGAGTGCGCAGGGACCACTGTGCGGACTGTCGCGTAGCAGGCGAACCAACCGCAGCGCGCGCTCTCCAGCTTGATCGGTCGGTCGGCTGTCTTGTCGGCGGCGATTCGGGACAGCGCCTGCGTACGCCTGCACAGGGTGTCGGCCTCCTCCCTGTCCCGTGGTGGCTGGGTGTGTTGGAGCGGGTCGGCCCCGGCCTCCCTGGTCAGGTCAGCTCTGCTAGGCAGTTTTCGTCGGCGGCTTACGTCCTTCCAGGGTTCGGCTGAGGCTCCAGATGTCGGTGTTGGGTCCGAGACAGCAATCTTCTTCAGTGTTAGAACTTAATTTTCTGCTCGTGGAGAAACCTGAACCTGGACGGTGTGTTTCCCGCACCGCCATGTTAGGTTTGCTATCAGCCTCCATCAGACCCTGAGACCCTCAGAACCCCCAGTCCCAGTCGCAGTCCCGCACCACTGACCTCAAAGACGACAACAAAGATGAGCCGGGCGGCCAGCACGTGCCAGTACAAGACGTCCCGCGCGCGTACGGGTTAGAGGGCGCGTCCGGCCCCAACGGTAGTCCAGGTACCTGCCGACAGGTGGCAGCACCTCGTCAGATGGCAGACGCGGCCGGAGCGACACGGCTGATAGTGCAGGATACCGTCACCGGTGGAGTGTCACACACAGCAAGCAGTATACGGTGAGGTGAGCAATGGACACACATGCAACCGCAGACGCAACAAGACCGTGGCAAAACACACAAACCACACCATTTACACCATTTACACCATTTAACAAGTACACCCATTTAACTGCAATGAAACTTAGCCCGACAGTAGAAACTACATTCATAACTGTTTTACTAGGCAAGTGTAAAACTCAGAACTCCACACGCAAAAACTCTGCGTTACCCCACCACTCGCTACACTCCCAGCCTCGACTTCTGCCCACATCGAGTTCCACTGGGGCCCCCCGACCCGTCTCCCATCCCCCACAGACTGGCCTGCAGGTCTCGATGTTGGTGCCGTTGGCGACCACGGGCCGGAACTTCTCTGGGAAGTCGGCCACGTGGAACACGGCCAGGCTGTGGTTCCATGTAGCCTATTGAGCGTGCCGTCCTCTGCTGACGGTCATCGAGTACACCAGCCGCGGGATGAAGTTGGACGTGAAGCGATGATGAACGCCTGATATGCGGCGACAACAGAACGGTGAGGGAGAGTTCGATGTGGTGAACGTTAACGGAGTAATACCGCAGCTTCATAGTTCATACGGCTAGAAAAGGAGCCCCATTGGTACACATGGAACTTGCATGATGCGGTTCGCACTATCAGAAAGTTTGTATCTTGACTGTACCAATATAATTTCCATGGTGCGAATCGTTAACAACATAAGTATGCTTTAATACAAAAAAAAACCACTTCAGCCTCCTGATACACGATGCTACATAGGCCCAAGTACGCTCTGGCCCTGAACCTTAGTCTGCTCTCCTCATCCCTACACTCACGTTACTGAGCACGGCCAGCTTTCGATCGTGTTGAGAATTTTGTACCCAGATGCCTATGTCCCGGACTCGCTGGCCGACCGGACGGCGGTATAGAAGACGAGCAGCTTGCGCGGCGTCCAGCCGCATCTCCAGCACGTTGTTGATGATGGCACGAACAGCGGTGCCAGCGGGAACGACGCCCACGAAGATGGTGACGAAGCCGAACTGGACTCACTGCGGAGGCTGGACGGCAGAAACATGGGCGGGAGTCAGCGTCGGGGCTGCGTTAATCAACCAGATGAAACTATAAAAGTGGGTGGGGCTGGCTGAGTGCACGGTGATGCGCATGGACAACAGAGAAAATGACAAACCTTGCCAACAACCTAACAACCTACAAAGCTAACAGCCGACCAACACTCGAGTTCACACCAGGCAAGACAATCAAACGGAATTTTGATCAAATTTTTTGAATTGAATTCAATTATTCCTGGAAGGTGACGAAATTACATTAGTTGCCCCTCCACAACAGCCAAACCATCACTCGCAAAATGCACCCCGTCTCTGGCGCTCTGCAGTAAAACAGCACTCAGTACTCACCCACTCAGTAAACACCACTCAGTAAACACCGCCTCAGTACTCACCCCATCTCCAGGTACTCCCAGAACAGGCTCTGTGGCCCCCAGTCGAGCAGTTTGAAGTCGGCCCGCCCCACCCGCGGCAGCACTCGCCTCCTCGTCCTTGGTCTGAGACAGCAGCTTACCGAGGTCACCGAGCCATGTGAACAGCTTCCTGAAGGCGGCGGGATCAGACAGGTCAGGCAGGTCAGCGTTAGTCTCGTACCGGAGTCAGACAGGTCAGCGTTCGTCGGGTAGGGGGTCAGACAGGGTCAGACAGGTCAGACAGGTCAGACAGGTCCAGACAGGTACATGACAGGTCAGACAGGGTCGACAGGTCAGACAGAGTCAGACAGGTCAGACAGGTCAGACAGGTCAAGACCAGCGTCAGACAGCGTCAGACAGGTCATTGTCAGTCTGGTACGTAAGATCATCACGATAAAACATCCATCACCATGGCAGGTGTGTGCTCACACTGACGTATCTCTATCAGACCAGGTCAGACAGGTCAGACAGTGTCAGACAGGTCAAGACAGGTCAGACAGGTCAGACAGGTCAGACAGGTCATTGTCAGTCTGGTACGTAAGATCACACATAAACATCCAATCCAAATGCAGCTGGAGCTCACACTTGACGTATCTCTATCAGACAAGTCAGACAAGGTCAGACAGGTCAGACCAGGTCAGACAGGTCAGGACAGGTCAGACAGGCCAAGACAGGCCAGACAGGGCCAGACAGGTCAGACAGGTCAGACAAGTCAGACAGGTCATACAGGTCAGACAGGTCAGACATGTCAGGACCATGTCAGACAGGTCAGACAGGTCAGACAGGTCACGACAGGTCCAGACAGGTCAGACAAGGTCAGACAGGTCAGACAGGTCAGACAGGTCAGACAAGGTCAGACAGGTCAGACAGAGTCAGACAGGTCAGACAGGGTCCGACAGGTCAGACCAGGTCAGACAGGTCAGGACAGGTCAGACAGGTCAGACAGGTCAGACAGGGTCGATTGTCAGTCTTGTACGTAAGATCATCCATATAAACACCATCACATGCAGGCTGGTGCTCCCACTGACGTCTCTATCACAGGTCAGACAGGTCAAGTCAGACAGGACAGGTCAGGGACAGGTCAGACAGGTCAGACAGGTCAGAAGGTCAGGACAGGTCAGACAGGTCAGACAGGTCCGACAGGTCAGACAGGTCAGACAGGTCAAGACAGCGTCAGACAGGTCAGCGCCAGATCGTCAGACAGGTCAGACAGGTCAGACAGGTCAGAGTCAGACAGGCTCCAGACAGGTCAGACAGGTCAGACAGGTCAGACAGGTCAGACAGGTCAGACAGGTCGACAGGTCAGACAGGTCAGACAGGTCAGACAGGTCAGACAGGTCAGACAGGTCAGACAGGGTCAGACAGGTCAGGCCAGGTCAGACAGGTCAGAACAGGTCAGACAAGGTCAGACAGGTCAGACAGGTCGACAGGTCAGACAGTGGTCAGACAGGCGTCAGACAGGTCAGACAGGATCAGACAGGTCAGACAGGTCAGACAGGTCATTGTCAGTCTGGTACGTAAGATCATCACTAAAACAATCCATCCACATGCAGTGTTGCTCCCACTGACGTATCTCTATCAATAGTCAGCTGACACCCAATTATGCGCGCTTCCGCGAACCCGCATTAAAATACCCCGAGCTGCAGGACGCGTGTTGCCTCCGGTACCAATCCTATTTCCCATGCGTATCCACAGATGCCAAAACACCTGAGCAGCACACCACGAGCGGGAGGAAGCAGAAAGACAGGTGAAGGTCAGAAGGCTGGTGGGGCCAGGTCACTAACGGCCTAGCACCATCTCCCAGGAACGGTGAGCAGGGCCTGCTTTGCCACCATGATGATGCCCACGCTGCCATGGTCAGCTCTAGCATGACAGCCGCCAGGGCCACACTGCAATAGCACAGGATGACGTCACGTCCAGGGCCCGTTAGTCAGGCATCGATAGATACCACTGGTGAGACACTCGATAGAGGTGGACAGGCGATGTGCTATAATATGATAAACTGAAGCAGCATGCGTCATCCATATGTATAAATTCGCATGTTAGCGTCATCTTCAAATCACCTTCTTCCATACAGTGAAATCTGAACAAAAGCTTTGTATCCTAGTGCATCCTATGACCTATTACACTTTTCCGAGTCAAGTTGGCCATCATGATGTTCAACATGTTCACTAGCTAAACAACATCCATAGCCATACTCAGCATGCAGCCATCAGCTAACACATCAGGCGTGCGGCGAACTTTCAACAGCACCAATGCAAATATAGAGAACCACTCCCTTCATCCTGTGATAATCACTCCGACAAATACCCACATACCCCCCCCCCCCCTCCCCCCTTCCAGCAAGCCGTTTCTGACCCTACCTCCTGACGGAACCCACGGCGATGCGGTTGTAGTGCCCGGGTACCCGTGGAACCTGCCCTTGAAGAAGGCGATGTAGAAGATGAGGCGTAGTAGCTTGATGAACTGCAGCAGGGTACGATCTTCAGTGTGAGGCTGTCGTCGTACTCGGACTGGGTCCGGGGGCAGCTCCAGAGTCCGTCAGGAACTCCGCCAGCCGGTCATACACCTGTGGAGATGGTAGGTCGGGTCAGGGCAGGTGCTCCACAATCAGTCATACCGCCAGCCGGTCATACACCTGGGATGAGGGTAGGTCAGGTCAGGGCAGGTGTTCCACAATCAGACATACCGCCAGCCGATCTTACACCAAGCGGAGAGGGTACGGTCAGGTCAGGGCAGGTGCTCCAACAATCAGTCATACACCTGTGGAACCTGAGGGTAGGTCAGGGGTCAGGGCAATGTGCTCCAACAATCAGTCATACCACCAGCCGATCATACACCTGTGGAATGAGGGTAGGTCCGGTCAGGGCAGGTGCCTCCAACAATCAGTCATACACCTGTGGACGAGGGTACGCGTCAGGTCAGGGCAGGTGCTCCAACAATCAGTCATACCGCCCAGCCGATCATACACAGCGGAGAGGGGTAGGGTCAGGTCAGGGCAGGGTGCTCCAACAATCAGTCATAACACCTGTGGACTGAGGGTCTCAGGTCAGGTCAGGGCAGGTGCTCCAACAATCAGTCATACCGACAGCCTGATCATACACCTGTGGATGAGGGTAGAGTCAGGTCAGGGCAGGTGTTCTAACAAACAAGTCCATTCCGCCGCCGGTCATACACCTTGGAGGGTAGGTCAGGTCAGGGCGCAGGTGCTCCAACAATCAGTCATAACTCGAGATGGGGAGATGCATGGCCAAGGTCAGGTTGAGCCAGGCAATGAGTCGTAGTGGGACTTTTTGCACGCCTGAGGTAACACAAACCGACACCTCAACTAGGGCTGCGGAGTCTCAGAGTCGGCAGTCGGAGTCGGAGTCGGAGTCGGGAGTCGGACGTCACGGAGTCGGAGTCGTGAAGTAGGTAGTTTTGGCCGAAGTCCGGAGTCGGGGAAGTCGCTAAAATCTTACCGACTCCGAACTCCGGCCCGGAGTCGGAGTCGACTTTTTGGCAATTGGCGATACTTTGGTCGGTAGAATAGTCGTCGGCCTAGGGGACATTAACTTTACATCCCTTTCCGAAAGAAATGAGTGGAAATGAATCGAGTGGACAAGGTTTACTCAACTAGCGGTATATTTGCGGCTGATGAACGTTTTTAGGGCAATAATTTCTAACGTCATCTGATGATGATTGGGGTTTTGGACGCACCGACTCTTACGGTCACACGGCGCCCATATTTAATATCATCGTGCTCGTTTCGTCAAGGAGATTGGGAATCATACCATAGGGACCAGGTTACCTAAGTCAAATTAAAAATTTGACCTCAGGTCAACGTAATTAAGGTACATGTGGGTGAACCTGGTATGTCGTGCTGCGCCGCAATGTCGGACGCGTCTCGACGAGACATACACAGTAATGCCCGGTCTCACGTTCTTATCTTTCGTTGTATTCAGCCGCACTGGCCGGCGACATACTCGTTACGAATAAAAGCAAACGAAAAACCTAGATGGCATTGCAGATATTGACTTAGCATGCGGTTGTGAGAACGGATATAGGCCAGGGAGTCGGAAGTGGAGTCGGAGTTGCAAAAATATGTCCACTCCGCAGCCCTGCTCTCAACAGCTCTACACTATCACCCATCAACAATCCAACCTTTTCCCTTGCTGTTCTACCAAGCATGGACTACATGAGCATCATCATGGCGAGCTGGCAGCAACTCCATGACTTTGTACCGATCTAGGACGGTCACAGTTCTCTCAGACGCAGCCGGCGCGTCTCTGACCTCGCAGGGGGCGCAGCCGCCGCGTCTCTGACCTGGCAGGGGGCCGCCAGCCCGCGCGTCTCTGACCTGGCAGGGGGCGCAGCCGCGCGTCTCTGACCTGGTTGATCTACGAGGTCACAGTTCCTCAGGACGCAGCGCGCGTCTCTGACCTGGTTGAGGTCAGCAGCACGATGACCAGGTTTGATGGTGGCGGCAGGTCTGGCTGATGGTGAAGAGCATGGCGTAGCTGGTGACGTAAGTCGTCCTTCCAGTAGGCGAGCGAGGCCAGAACGGAGAGAGGCGGTACAGGCACCCACCACGCCGATGATGATGGCGATCGCCACCGTGGTGATCTGGGACGGACGAGGTCAGATACGGTCAGATCTCTGGCACGGTCAGAACACGGTCAGACACGGTCAGACACGGTAGACACGGTCAGACACGGTCAGACAGACACAGTAGGACAGACACGGTCAGACAGAACACGGTCAGAATACACGGTCAGACACGGTCCAGACAGACGGTCAGACACGGTCAGACACGGTCAGACACGGTCAGACACCGGTCAGACACGGGTCAGACACGGTCAGACACGGTCAGACCGACGAGTCAGATCCCGACACGGCCAGATCGACACAGTCAGACACGGTCAGACGCGGTCAGACACGGTCAGACCACGGTCAGACGCGGTCAGACGCGCGTCACACGCGGTCCAACGCGGTCAGACGCGGTCAGACACGGTCCAGACACGGTACAGACACGGTCAGACACGGTCAAGACACGGTCAGACACGGCCAGACACACGGTCAGACGCGGTCAGACGCGGTCAGACACCCCACTGTCACGGACGGAGTGTGTATCGGTGAGTGCCGAGCCAACCGACTGACGCTGCCCCTTACACCGCGGACTGCCAAGGCGAAAACGTGCAGAGGTCCATGCCAGATCTAGTTTACACGCGACGACTGGCAAGTGCAACAGTTTCACTCGGTCAGGGCGGTGTCCCAACTCCCTGCATCCATGTTCCATGAACAGTCAGATTCAGAGAGCAGCACACGTACCGCCCGCAACAAAACCGATCAACTCCGCAGCATCTGAATCGGGCCCTCCCGACAACCGCCTGGGCCGGCAGCCGAACTCACCAGCAGTGCGGAGAACTGAGACGCTGAGGCAACTCCCAGCAGGAGGATAACTGAGAGGCTGAGCAAAACTCACCAGCAGAGGATAACTGACCGAGGCCTGAGCAAACTCACCAGCAGGAGGATAACTGAGAGGCTGAGCAAACTCACCAGCAGGAGGATAACTGAGAGGCTGAGCAACTCAACCAGCAGGGAGGACTACAGAGGAGGCTGAGCAACTCACCAGCAGGAGGTATAACTGAGAGGTGAGGCAACTCACCAGCAGGAGGATAACTGAGAGGTCAGAGCAACTCACCAGCAGGGAGATAACTGAGAGGCCTGAGGCAACTCACCAGCAGGAGGATAACTGAGAGGCTCTGAGCAATCACCAGCAGGAGGGATAACTGAGACGCTGAATAACTCACCCAGCAGTGAAGGATAACTGAGACGCCTGAATAACTCACCAGCAGAGAGGATAACTGAGAGGCTGAAGCAACTCACCAGCAGGAGGATAACTGAGACGCTGAATAACTCACCAGCAGGAGGATAACTGAGAGGTCTGAGCAAACTCACCAGCAGGAGGATAACTGAGACGCTGAGCAATCACCAGCAGGAGGATAACTGATGACGCTGAATAACTCACCAGCAGAGGGATAACTGACGAGGCTGAGCAAACTCACAGCAGGGAGATAACTGAGACGCTGAATAACTCCACCAGCAGGAGGATAACTGATAGGCCTGAAGCAACTCACCAGCTAGGAGGATAACTGAGACGCTGAGCAACTCACCAGCAGGAGGGATAACTGAGAGGCTGAGCAACTCACCAGCAGAGAGAATAACTGAGAGGCTGAGCAAACTCACCAGCCGAGGATAACTGAGAGGCTGCAGGCAACTCACCAGCAGGAGGATAACTGACGACTGAGCAACTCACCAGCAGTGAGGAACTGAAGCACGGCTGGCAACTCACCAGCAGGAGGATAACTGAGCGCCTGAATAACTCACCAGTGCAGGAGGATAACTGAGAGGCTGAAGCACTCACCAGCAGGAGGAAAAGAGACGTGAGATAACTCACCAGCAGGAGGATAACTGAGAGGCTGAGCACTCACCAGCAGGAGGATTAACTGAGAGCTAGCAACTCACAGCAGGAGGATAATGAGAGGTGGGCTAGGACAATCACCGCAGGAGGATAACTGAGAGGCTTGAGAACTCACCAGCAGGGGAGGATAACTGAGAGTCTGAGCAACTCACAAGCAGGAGGGATAACTGAGAGGTGATGCAAACTCATCCAGCAGGGAGGATAACTGACGACGCTGAGCACTCACCAGCAGGAGGATAACTAGAGGCTGACGCAACTAAACCAGCAGGCAGAACTGAGAGGCTGAGCAACTCACCAGCAGGAGGATAACTGAGACGCTGAGTAACTCACCAGCAGCGAGACTAACTGAGAGGCTGAGCAAACTCACCAGCAGGAGGATAACTGAGACGTGAGCAACTCACCAGCAGGAGATAACTGAGACGCTGAGCAACCTCACCACGCAGGAGGATAACTGACTGGCAACTCCCAGAGAGATAAACTGAGACTGAGCAATCCACAGCAGGAGGATAAATCTGAGAGGCTGAGCAATCACAGCAGGAGGATAACTGAGAGGCTGAGCAATCACCAGCGGAGGATAACTGAGGGCGGAGCAAACTCACCAGCAGGAGGATAACTGAAGCTGAGGCAACCTCACAGCAGGAGAGGATACTGGAGGGCATGAGCAACTCACTAGCACGGAGGATAATGACGAGGCTGAGCAACTCACCAGCAGTATGAGGAATAAATGAGACGCTGAATAACTCACCAGCAGGAGGATAACTGAGACGCTGAGCAACCTACACCAGCAGGAGGATAACTGAGAGGCTGAGCAACTCACCAGCAGGAAGGGATAACCTGAGAGGACTGAAGCAACTCACCAGCAGGTCGAGGATAACTGAGAGGCCTGAGCAATCACCAGCAGGAGGATAACTAGAGAGCTGAGCAACTCACCCAGCAGGAGGATAACTGAGACGGCCTGAGCAACCTCACAGCAGGAAGATAACTAAGAGCTGAGCGAACTACACCAGACAGGAAGGATAACTGAGAGGCTGAAGCAACTCACCAGCAGGAGGATAACTGAGACGGCTGAGCTAACTCACCAGCAGAGGATAAACTGAGAAGGCTGAGCAAACTCACCAGCAGGAGAACTGAGACTGAGCAACTCCAGCAGGAACGCTGAGCCAACTCACCAGCAGAGGATAACTGATGAGGCTGAATAACTCACCAGCAGGAGGATAACTGAGACTGAGCAACTCACCAGCCAGGAGGATAACTGAGACGGCTGAGCAACTCACCGCATGAGGATAACTGAGAGGCTGAGCACTCACCAGCAGGACGGATAACTGAGAGGACCTGAGCAACACTCACCAGCAGGAGAATAACTGAGAGGCCTGATCAACTCACCAGCGAACGAGAGGCCTGAGCTACACCTAGCAGAGGCTGAGCACACTCACCAGCAGGAGGATAACTGAGACGGCTGAATCAACTCACCAGCAGGAGGATCGGATAACCTGAACTCCCAGCAGAGGCTAACTGAGGCTGGGCAACTCACCAGAAGGACGGAATAACTGAGACGCTGAATAACTCACCAGCAGGAGGATAACTGAGACTGAGCAACTCACCAGGCAGGAGG
>JAXIVJ010010098.1:0-17500 GCA_036785665.1 Chirona hameri
ATTATAGGGAACGCTGTGTACTCTCTCCATTGCCAGATATTGTAGGGACGCTGTGTACTCTCTCCATTGCCAGATATTATAGGACGCTGTGTACCTCTCTCCATTGCCAGATATTATAGGACGCATGAAGTTGTACTCTCTCCATTGCCAGATATTATAGGGACGCTGTGTACTCTCTCCATTGCCAGATATTATAGGGACGCTGTGTACTCTCTCCATTGCCAGATATTATAGGGACGCTGTGTACTCTCTCCATTGCCAGATATTATAGGGAACGCTGTGTACTCTCTCCATTGCCAGATATTATAGGGACGCTGTGTACTCTCTCCATTGCCAGATATTATAGGGACGCTGTGTACTCTCTCCATTGCCAGATATTATAGGGACGCTGTGTACTCTCTCCATTGCCAGATATTATAGGGACGCTGTGTACTCTCTCCATTGCCAGATATTATAGGGACGCTGTGTACTCTCTCCATTGCCAGATATTATAGGGACGCTGTGTACTCTCTCCATTGCCAGATATTATAGGGACGCTGTGTACTCTCTCCATTGCCAGATATTATAGGGACGCTGTGTACTCTCTCCATTGCCAGATATTATAGGGACGCTGTGTACTCTCTCCATTGCCAGATATTATAGGGACGCTGTGTACTCTCTCCATTGCCAGATATTATAGGGACGCTGTGTACTCTCTCCATTGCCAGATATTATAGGGACGCTGTGTACTCTCTCCATTGCCAGATATTATAGGGACGCTGTGTACTCTCTCCATTGCCAGATATTATAGGGACGCTGTGTACTCTCTCCATTGCCAGATATTATAGGGACGCTGTGTACTCTCTCCATTGCCAGATATTATAGGGACGCTGTGTACTCTCTCCATTGCCAGATATTATAGGAACGCTGTGTACTCTCTCCATTGCCAGATATTATAGGGACGCTGTGTACTCTCTCCATTGCCAGATATTATAGGGACGCTGTGTACTCTCTCCATTGCCAGATATTATAGGGACGCTGTGTACTCTCTCCATTGCCAGATATTATAGGGACGCTGTGTACTCTCTCCATTGCCAGATATTATAGGGACGCTGTGTACTCTCTCCATTGCCAGATATTATAGGGACGCTGTGTACTCTCTCCATTGCCAGATATTATAGGGACGCTGTGTACTCTCTCCATTGCCAGATATTATAGGGACGCTGTGTACTCTCTCCATTGCCAGATATTATAGGGACGCTGTGTACTCTCTCCATTGCCAGATATTATAGGGCTTGACGCTGTGTACTCTCTCCATTGCCAGATATTATAGGGACGCTGTGTACTCTCTCCATTGCCAGATATTGATAGGGACGCTGTGTACTCTCTCCATTGCCAGATATTATAGGGACGCTGTGTACTCTCTCCATTGCCAGATATTATAGGGACGCTGTGTACTCTCTCCATTGCCAGATATTATAGGGACGCTGTGTACTCTCTCCATTGCCAGATATTATAGGGACGCTGTGTACTCTCTCCATTGCCAGATATTATAGGGACGCTGTGTACTCTCTCCATTGCCAGATATTATAGGGACGCTGTGTACTCTCTCCATTGCCAGATATTATAGGGACGCTGTGTACTCTCTCCATTGCCAGATATTATAGGGACGCTGTGTACTCTCTCCATTGCCAGATATTATAGGGACGCTGTGTACTCTCTCCATTGCCAGATATTATAGGGACGCTGTGTACTCTCTCCATTGCCAGATATTAGGGACGCTGTGTACTCTCTCCATTGCCAGATATTATAGGGACGCTGTGTACTCTCTCCATTGCCAGATATTATAGGGACGCTGTGTACTCTCTCCATTGCCAGATATTATAGGGACGCTGTGTACTCTCTCCATTGCCAGATATTATAGGGGACGCTGTGTACTCTCTCCATTGCCAGATATTATAGGGACGCTGTGTACTCTCTCCATTGCCAGATATTATAGGGACGCTGTGTACTCTCTCCATTGCCAGATATTATAGGGACGCTGTGTACTCTCTCCATTGCCAGATATTATAGGGACGCTGTGTACTCTCTCCATTGCCAGATATTATAGGAACGCTGTGTACTCTCTCCATTGCCAGATATTATAGGGACGCTGTGTACTCTCTCCATTGCCAGATATTATAGGGAACGCTGTGTACTCTCTCCATTGCCAGATATTATAGGGAACGCTGTGTACTCTCTCCATTGCCAGATATTATAGGGAACGCTGTGTACTCTCTCCATTGCCAGATATTATAGGGACGCTGTGTACTCTCTCCATTGCCAGATATTGTAGGGACGCTGTGTACTCTCTCCATTGCCAGATATTATAGGACGCTGTGTACTCTCTCCATTGCCAGATATTATAGGGACGCTGTGTACTCTCTCCATTGCCAGATATTATAGGGACGCTGTGTACTCTCTCCATTGCCAGATATTATAGGGACGCTGTGTACTCTCTCCATTGCCAGATATTGTAGGGACGCTGTGTACTCTCTCCATTGCCAGATATTATAGGGACGCTGTGTACTCTCTCCATTGCCAGATATTATAGGGACGCTGTGTACTCTCTCCATTGCCAGATATTATAGGGACGCTGTGTACTCTCTCCATTGCCAGATATTATAGGGACGCTGTGTACTCTCTCCATTGCCAGATATTATAGGGACGCTGTGTACTCTCTCCATTGCCAGATATTGTAGGGACGCTGTGTACTCTCTCCATTGCCAGATATTATAGGGACGCTGTGTACTCTCTCCATTGCCAGATATTATAGGGACGCTGTGTACTCTCTCCATTGCCAGATATTATAGGGACGCTGTGTACTCTCTCCATTGCCAGATATTATAGGGACGCTGTGTACTCTCTCCATTGCCAGATATTATAGGGACGCTGTGTACTCTCTCCATTGCCAGATATTATAGGGACGCTGTGTACTCTCTCCATTGCCAGATATTATAGGGACGCTGTGTACTCTCTCCATTGCCAGATATTGTAGGGACGCTGTGTACTCTCTCCATTGCCAGATATTATAGGGACGCTGTGTACTCTCTCCATTGCCAGATATTATAGGGACGCTGTGTACTCTCTCCATTGCCAGATATTATAGGGACGCTGTGTACTCTCTCCATTGCCAGATATTATAGGGACGCTGTGTACTCTCTCCATTGCCAGATATTATAGGGACGCTGTGTACTCTCTCCATTGCCAGATATTATAGGGACGCTGTGTACTCTCTCCATTGCCAGATATTATAGGGACGCTGTGTACTCTCTCCATTGCCAGATATTATAGGGACGCTGTGTACTCTCTCCATTGCCAGATATTATAGGGACGCTGTGTACTCTCTCCATTGCCAGATATTATAGGGACGCTGTGTACTCTCTCCATTGCCAGATATTGTAGGGACGCTGTGTACTCTCTCCATTGCCAGATATTATAGGGACGCTGTGTACGCTCTCCATTGCCAGATATTATAGGGACGCTGTGTACTCTCTCCATTGCCAGATATTATAGGAACGCTGTGTACTCTCTCCATTGCCAGATATTATAGGGACGCTGTGTACTCTCTCCATTGCCAGATATTATAGGGGCGCTGTGTAATCTCTCCATTGCCAGATATTATAGGAACGCTGTGTACTCTCTCCATTGACAGATATTATAGGGACGCTGTGTACTCTCTCCATTGCCAGATATTATAGGGACGCTGTGTACTCTCTCCATTGCCAGATATTATAGGGACGCTGTGTACTCTCTCCATTGCCAGATATTATAGGGACGCTGTGTACTCTCTCCATTGCCAGATATTATAGGGACGCTGTGTACTCTCTCCATTGCCAGATATTATAGGGACGCTGTGTACTCTCTCCATTGACAGATATTGTAGGGACGCTGTGTACTCTCTCCATTGCCAGATATTATAGGGACGCTGTGTACTCTCTCCATTGCCAGATATTATAGGGACGCTGTGTACTCTCTCCATTGCCAGATATTATAGGGACGCTGTGTACTCTCTCCATTGCCAGATATTATAGGGACGCTGTGTACTCTCTCCATTGCCAGATATTGTAGGGACGCTGTGTACTCTCTCCATTGCCAGATATTATAGGGACGCTGTGTACTCTCTCCATTGCCAGATATTATAGGGACGCTGTGTACTCTCTCCATTGCCAGATATTATAGGAACGCTGTGTACTCTCTCCATTGCCAGATATTATAGGGACGCTGTGTACTCTCTCCATTGCCATATATTATAGGGACGCTGTGTACTCTCTCCATTGCCAGATATTATAGGAACGCTGTGTACTCTCTCCATTGCCAGATATTATAGGGACGCTGTGTACTCTCTCCATTGCCAGATATTATAGGGACGCTGTGTACTCTCTCCATTGACAGATATTATAGGGACGCTGTGTACTCTCTCCATTGACAGATATTATAGGGACGCTGTGTACTCTCTCCATTGTCAGATATTATAGGGACGCTGTGTACTCTCTCCATTGTCAGATATTATAGGGACGCTGTGTACTCTCTCCATTGCCAGATATTATAGGAACGCTGTGTACTCTCTCCATTGCCAGATATTATAGGGACGCTGTGTACTCTCTCCATTGCCAGATATTATAGGGACGCTGTGTACTCTCTCCATTGACAGATATTATAGGGACGCTGTGTACTCTCTCCATTGCCAGTTATTATAGGGACGCTGTGTACTCTCTCCATTGCCAGATATTATAGGGACGCTGTGTACTCTCTCCATTGCCAGATATTATAGGGACGCTTTGTACTCTCTCCATTGCCAGATATTATAGGGACGCTGTGTACTCTCTCCATTGCCAGATATTATAGGAACGCTGTGTACTCTCTCCATTGCCAGATATTATAGGGACGCTGTGTACTCTCTCCATTGCCAGATATTATAGGAACGCTGTGTACTCTCTCCATTGCCAGATATTATAGGGACGCTGTGTACTCTCTCCATTGCCAGATATTATAGGGACGCTGTGTACTCTCTCCATTGCCAGATATTATAGGGACGCTGTGTTCTCTCTCCATTGCCAGATATTATAGGGACGCTGTGTACTCTCTCCATTGCCAGATATTATAGGGACGCTGTGTACTCTCTCCATTGCCAGATATTATAGGGACGCTGTGTACTCTCTCCATTGCCAGATATTATAGGGACGCTGTGTACTCTCTCCATTGCCAGATATTATAGGGACGCTGTGCACTCTCTCCATTGCCAGATATTATAGGGACGCTGTGTACTCTCTCCATTGCCAGATATTATAGGGACGCTGTGTACTCTCTCCATTGCCAGATATTATAGGGACGCTCTGTACTCTCTCCATTGCCAGATATTATAGGAACGCTGTGTACTCTCTCCATTGCCAGATATTATAGGGACGCTGTGTACTCTCTCCATTGCCAGATATTATAGGAACGCTGTGTACTCTCTCCATTGCCAGATATTATAGGGACGCTGTGTACTCTCTCCATTGCCAGATATTATAGGGACGCTGTGTACTCTCTCCATTGCCAGATATTATAGGGACGCTGTGTACTCTCTCCATTGACAGATATTATAGGGACGCTGTGTACTCTCTCCATTGACAGATATTATAGGGACGCTGTGTACTCTCTCCATTGCCAGATATTATAGGGACGCTGTGTACTCTCTCCATTGCCAGATATTATAGGGACGCTGTGTACTCTCTCCATTGCCAGATATTATAGGGACGCTGTGTACTCTCTCCATTGCCAGATATTATAGGAACGCTGTGTACTCTCTCCATTGCCAGATATTATAGGGACGCTGTGTACTCTCTCCATTGCCAGATATTATAGGAACGCTGTGTACTCTCTCCATTGCCAGATATTATAGGGACGCTGTGTACTCTCTCCATTGCCAGATATTATAGGGACGCTGTGTACTCTCTCCATTGCCAGATATTATAGGGACGCTGTGTACTCTCTCCATTGCCAGATATTATAGAGACGCTGTGTACTCTCTCCATTGCCAGATATTATAGGGACGCTGTGTACTCTCTCCATTGCCAGATATTATAGGGACGCTGTGTACTCTCTCCATTGCCAGATATTATAGGGACACTGTGTACTCTCTCCATTGCCAGATATTATAGGGACGCTGTGTACTCTCCATTGCCAGATATTATAGGGACGCTGTGTACTCTCTCCATTGACAGATATTGTAGGGACGCTGTGTACTCTCTCCATTGCCAGATATTATGGGGACGCTGTGTACTCTCTCCATTGACAGATATTATAGGGACGCTGTGTACTCTCTCCATTGACAGATATTATAGGGACGCTGTGTACTCTCTCCATTGCCAGATATTATAGGGGACGCTGTGTACTCTCTCCATTGCCAGATATTATAGGGACGCTGTGTACTCTCTCAATTGCTAGATATTATAGGGACGCTGTGTACTCTCTCCATTGCCATATATTATAGGGACGCTGTGTACTCTCTCCATTGCCAGATATTATAGGAACGCTGTGTACTCTCTCCATTGCCAGATATTATAGGGACGCTGTGTACTCTCTCCATTGCCAGATATTATAGGGACGCTGTGTACTCTCTCCACTGCCAGATATTATGGACGCTGTGTACTCTCTCCATTGCCAGATATTATAGGAACGCTGTGTACTCTCTCCATTGCCAGATATTATAGGGACGCTGTGTACTCTCTCCATTGCCAGATATTATAGGGACGCTGTGTACTCTCCATTGCCAGATATTATAGGGACGCTGTGTACTCTCTCCATTGCCAGATATTATAGGGACGCTGTGTACTCTCTCCATTGCCAGATATTATAGGGACGCTGTGTACTCTCTCCATTGCCAGATATTATAGGGACGCTGTGTACTCTCTCCATTGCCAGATATTATAGGGACGCTGTGTACTCTCTCCATTGCCAGATATTATAGGGACGCTGTGTACTCTCTCCATTGCCAGATATTGTAGGGACGCTGTGTACTCTCTCCATTGCCAGATATTATAGGGACGCTGTGTACGCTCTCCATTGCCAGATATTATAGGGACGCTGTGTACTCTCTCCATTGCCAGATATTATAGGAACGCTGTGCACTCTCTCCATTGCCAGATATTATAGGGACGCTGTGTACTCTCTCCATTGCCAGATATTATAGGGGCGCTGTGTAATCTCTCCATTGCCAGATATTATAGGAACGCTGTGTACTCTCTCCATTGACAGATATTATAGGGACGCTGTGTACTCTCTCCATTGCCAGATATTATAGGGACGCTGTGTACTCTCTCCATTGCCAGATATTATAGGGACGCTGTGTACTCTCTCCATTGCCAGATATTATAGGGACGCTGTGTACTCTCTCCATTGCCAGATATTATAGGGACGCTGTGTACTCTCTCCATTGCCAGATATTATAGGGACGCTGTGTACTCTCTCCATTGCCAGATATTATAGGGACGCTGTGTACTCTCTCCATTGCCAGATATTGTAGGGACGCTGTGTACTCTCTCCATTGCCAGATATTATAGGGACGCTGTGTACTCTCTCCATTGCCAGATATTATAGGGACGCTGTGTACTCTCTCCATTGCCAGATATTATAGGAACGCTGTGTACTCTCTCCATTGCCAGATATTATAGGGACGCTGTGTACTCTCTCCATTGCCATATATTATAGGGACGCTGTGTACTCTCTCCATTGCCAGATATTATAGGAACGCTGTGTACTCTCTCCATTGCCAGATATTATAGGGACGCTGTGTACTCTCTCCATTGCCAGATATTATAGGGACGCTGTGTACTCTCTCCATTGACAGATATTATAGGGACGCTGTGTACTCTCTCCATTGACAGATATTATAGGGACGCTGTGTACTCTCTCCATTGTCAGATATTATAGGGACGCTGTGTACTCTCTCCATTGTCAGATATTATAGGGACGCTGTGTACTCTCTCCATTGCCAGATATTATAGGAACGCTGTGTACTCTCTCCATTGCCAGATATTATAGGGACGCTGTGTACTCTCTCCATTGCCAGATATTATAGGGACGCTGTGTACTCTCTCCATTGCCAGATATTATAGGGACGCTGTGTACTCTCTCCATTGCCAGTTATTATAGGGACGCTGTGTACTCTCTCCATTGACAGATATTATAGGGACGCTGTGTACTCTCTCCATTGCCAGATATTATAGGGACGCTTTGTACTCTCTCCATTGCCAGATATTATAGGGACGCTGTGTACTCTCTCCATTGCCAGATATTATAGGAACGCTGTGTACTCTCTCCATTGCCAGATATTATAGGGACGCTGTGTACTCTCTCCATTGCCAGATATTATAGGAACGCTGTGTACTCTCTCCATTGCCAGATATTATAGGGACGCTGTGTACTCTCTCCATTGCCAGATATTATAGGGACGCTGTGTACTCTCTCCATTGCCAGATATTATAGGGACGCTGTGTTCTCTCTCCATTGCCAGATATTATAGGGACGCTGTGTACTCTCTCCATTGCCAGATATTATAGGGACGCTGTGTACTCTCTCCATTGCCAGATATTATAGGGACGCTGTGTACTCTCTCCATTGCCAGATATTATAGGGACGCTGTGTACTCTCTCCATTGCCAGATATTATAGGGACGCTGTGCACTCTCTCCATTGCCAGATATTATAGGGACGCTGTGTACTCTCTCCATTGCCAGATATTATAGGGACGCTGTGTACTCTCTCCATTGCCAGATATTATAGGGACGCTGTGTACTCTCTCCATTGCCAGATATTATAGGAACGCTGTGT
The DNA here is from genome assembly GCA_036785665.1 of Chirona hameri. Lineage (NCBI taxonomy): Eukaryota > Metazoa > Arthropoda > Thecostraca > Balanomorpha > Balanidae > Chirona > Chirona hameri. The sequence goes on from JAXIVJ010010098.1 coordinate 8,832, forward strand.
ACTCTCTCCATTGCCAGATATTATAGGGACGCTGTGTACTCTCTCCATTGCCAGATATTATAGGAACGCTGTGTACTCTCTCCATTGCCAGATATTATAGGGACGCTGTGTACTCTCTCCATTGACAGATATTATAGGGACGCTGTGTACTCTCTCCATTGCCAGATATTATAGGGACGCTGTGTACTCTCTCCATTGACAGATATTATAGGGACGCTGTGTACTCTCTCCATTGACAGATATTATAGGGACGCTGTGTACTCTCCATTGCCAGATATTATAGGGACGCTGTGTACTCTCTCCATTGCCAGATATTATAGGGACGCTGTGTACTCTCTCCATTGCCAGATATTATAGGGACGCTGTGTACTCTCTCCATTGCCAGATATTATAGGAACGCTGTGTACTCTCTCCATTGCCAGATATTATAGGGACGCTGTGTACTCTCTCCATTGCCAGATATTATAGGAACGCTGTGTACTCTCTCCATTGCCAGATATTATAGGGACGCTGTGTACTCTCTCCATTGCCAGATATTATAGGGACGCTGTGTACTCTCTCCATTGCCAGATATTATAGGGACGCTGTGTACTCTCTCCATTGCCAGATATTATAGAGACGCTGTGTACTCTCTCCATTGCCAGATATTATAGGGACGCTGTGTACTCTCTCCATTGCCAGATATTATAGGGACGCTGTGTACTCTCTCCATTGCCAGATATTATAGGGACACTGTGTACTCTCTCCATTGCCAGATATTATAGGGACGCTGTGTACTCTCCATTGCCAGATATTATAGGGACGCTGTGTACTCTCTCCATTGACAGATATTGTAGGGACGCTGTGTACTCTCTCCATTGCCAGATATTATAGGGACGCTGTGTACTCTCTCCATTGACAGATATTATAGGGACGCTGTGTACTCTCTCCATTGACAGATATTATAGGGACGCTGTGTACTCTCTCCATTGCCAGATATTATAGGGACGCTGTGTACTCTCTCCATTGCCAGATATTATAGGGACGCTGTGTACTCTCTCAATTGCTAGATATTATAGGGACGCTGTGTACTCTCTCCATTGCCATATATTATAGGGACGCTGTGTACTCTCTCCATTGCCAGATATTATAGGAACGCTGTGTACTCTCTCCATTGCCAGATATTATAGGGACGCTGTGTACTCTCTCCATTGCCAGATATTATAGGGACGCTGTGTACTCTCTCCACTGCCAGATATTATGGACGCTGTGTACTCTCTCCATTGCCAGATATTATAGGGACGCTGTGTACTCTCTCCATTGCCAGATATTATAGGGACGCTGTGTACTCTCTCCATTGCCAGATATTATAGGGACGCTGTGTACTCTCCATTGCCAGATATTATAGGGACGCTGTGTACTCTCTCCATTGCCAGATATTATAGGGACGCTGTGTACTCTCTCCATTGCCAGATATTATAGGGACGCTGTGTACTCTCTCCATTGCCAGATATTATAGGGACGCTGTGTACTCTCTCCATTGACAGAGATTGTAGGGACGCTGTGTACTCCATTGCCAGATATTGTAGGGCTTATGGTTTGGGTGTTGCGCCATTCCATTTGCAAGCACATTTTGTTTTATATCAAATAGAATGGTAGTGACGAATCTAACAGACCTGACAGTGGATAATGGATATACCAGAGACAGTACGGGACAAATCAGAGAGACATTGAACTGTTGAAGAACAAGTCTGATTGCAACTTTTCCAAAAATGGCTTCTGCTATTGAATAACTTCTGCAATAAATATCTCCCACTGATAGTTTTAAGCCAAGTTTAAAGACGACGTTTGCTATCGCCGGAAATCATGCCGGTGAGTGACGGCACGGCCCAAGTTGGGCACTTATGGCTGTTCTGTCTTCTAATTAACCGTTTTCGCGAAGGATTTTGCGTTTGGGGCGATTGGGGCGTTTGGGGAAATGGGTGGTTTGGGGCCAGTGTTAACCCGCGAGTTACTGGGGGGGGGCTATTTTTTGCCCCCCCCCCCTCCCTCCCGTTATTTTGCAATAACTCCTAAACGAACACCGGTATCGTCACCAAATTTGCCGTACCTTCTCTCACATCAATTCTACACATGTTGGCAAACGGAAAAATATGAGGCTATGATAGGTCAACCGGGAATGACGTCAGAGTGACGTCATGTTCTTCGGCTTTTGTTGCAAAATAATGGTTTGCGGAAAACGCTGTCAAAGGTACGATAATTGAGATAAACTCAATTGTTTTAAATAAATTTACTGACAATAGACCGGGCTATCAAACTGCTATCTCGGATTTTTTTATAAAAAATTATTCAAAATTTTGAGAAATCCATTTTTTTTAACAAAATTTTAAAGAAAAAATCAGAATTATCCAAAAACCGGATTATATGTGATCGAGACGTATGCGCTGAATATGTGTACCAAATTTAAAGTCGATATCTTTATCAATGACCGAGTTATGACCGTTAAATGACAAAAATCGACCACTTCTCACAGCATTACTATGTATAAAAACACATTTCCATTTTTGCTTTTTACTTCTATTTATATGGAACAAACAATGTTCTAAGGTCATTTTTCGCGTTCTAGACGAAAAACAAACCCATAAACATGTGTTACAACGCCTAATGACCGTAATCTGCAGTTTGACCTCGTGACCTCGGATGACCTTGACCTGACCCACGGTCATAAACAGCTTATAAAGGTACTTAGAAGTGTCAGACACACGAATCATACCGATTTATCGACAGCTTATGCGTTTAATATCGCAATTTTGCGCGACAATTGCATCCATCGAGACCTTTTGACACGGTCAAACATTTTGTACTTGACCTGACCTGTGACGTCATCGGTGACCCTGAGGTCAACAATATTATGATTCCCTCGATAAATTTCCCAGGGCTATCGAATGCCTTTTTAATTGTTACATTCAGTCCTGTAGTTACGGAGATCAGAGGGGGGGGGGCAAAAAATAGCCCCCCCTCAGTAAGTCGCGTTATGAAATATACCCCAGTAACTCGCGGGTTAAGAGCTATGGCCACGTGACACGGTGTTTGGTCAAAAACTCCAAAACTCTAAAACTCTAAAACTCCAAAACTCCAAAATTCACAAATTTCGGAATTTTCGAAATTTGGCAGTGTTATTCCAATGGTGCAACCAACCTTCGGATACAATCAACCTTTGGTTATTCGGATATTCGGATACAACCAATCTTAGGTTATCGGATATGCGCGGGGGCAATGCTATGGGGCATCGTCGGTCCGAAGGTTGGTTGTACATTTTTATGGGTTTTGTTTTTAAACTTTTTGGGGGATTTTTTATTTTTATTTTGGAGGTTTGGAGTTTGGAGTTTGGGAGTTTTGGAGTTTTTGACCAAACACCGTGTCACGTGGCCATATCTCTTAACACTGGCCCCAAACGAAGGATTTTGCGTTTGGGGCGATTGGGGTGTTTGGGGTAAATGGGTCTACAGCTTGTAAGAACACGGCCATTTCCGGCGATTTTTGGTATCAATCACAATTTTATGAATTAATGTATAAGTATATGCTCTTACAATGCAATATTTACCGTTAGTTTGCTTTGAATATTCACATTTATGAGCAAATCTGGCAATTTTGGGTTGTGTTAGTTGCTTCTACAAAACATACCGAAACGCCCTAAAAGAGACTAAAAAGTATACTAGATAATCACATTTGATTAAATAAAATACGCAATTGACAGTTAGTTAGGGTAAAACTGAAGATATTAATGGCAAAGAAATATAACATTATGATGAAAAACGCAATCAAATGTCAAAAGCATAGACAGACTTTAATTCAACGTCGCTCCGTCCCGCTGAGATCGTCCAATTTAGAGCGGTAACTTCGACGGTTTCCGAAAACCGGAACAATCCTTACGCATTTCGAATCACACCAAATGTTTTTGATTTGATTAATTGATTAATTGATGAATCTCACAAAAAGCTGAAAAGACCTCAGAAAAGGCACTTACAAACCCATGAAACATGCGGGCTTTCTGCAGCCACTGGTACTGAAAACTCAAAAATGTCTGCTCTAGATCGAACGGACGCCATTGCTGGGCGCAGACCACGGCTCTGCGCATGCGCAACGTGACGTCAGGTGACCGGCCGGCTGGTCGCCATGGTGACCAGCCGGCCGGCGCCAGAGCCACGTGTGCAACGTGACGTCAGGCGACCGGCCGTCCCGTCGCCATGGTGACCAGGCGGTGGCGCCTGCGCAGAGCCAGCGCAGAGCCGGAGCCAGCATTCCCGTCATCCTACAACACATACTCAAACATCGACATCGGACCTACGGACGCCTTCTAGCCAGCCTTCTCCAGCTCTCCACCGCTTCCGGGTGCGGGACCCTGTCCACGTGCTTGTGGCAGGGTCGTTAGACCCTTAGATAGGTAGCCTTTAGATATTTTTAAGTAGGTAACGTAATTTCCACAATTTGCAAGGTAGAGAACCCGCTTCATTCTGTAGATTAATTGCAGCTGGCAACACGTTCTGCCGTGTGTGCCACGTTAACGTAATTTAGGTTATTAATTAAACTTTCCCCTCCCTCCTCCGGTCATGGCGACCTCCCCGCCCCTCCGCCCCCTCATGGCAACTTCCCCGCCCCTCCGTCCCCTCATGGCGACCCCCCCGCCCGGCCCCCTTCAGGAGTCTCTCCCCTCCCGTCCCGGCGCGCGGCCACCCCCCGGCTTCCTTCCGAAGCCACCCGACCCCCTTCAGGGGTCTGCCCCCCCGGACGGTCCTCCTGGACCCCCGGCTCCCCTCGGGAGCCTCGCCTGGACCGACCCGGTGCTTGGCTCCCCCCCAACACCTCGCCACCCGACGGGCCTGCTCTCCTCCTCATTCAGAGGAAGGACGGAGTTACCATGAGGTACTCCAACCCGTTCGCGGTGCGCCGCCAACTGGTCGCCCTCTGCGGAGAGGTGGCCAGCGCGCGCCCCATCCGTTCCGGCGGTCTGCTGGTTCAGACCCTGTCTGGCCAGCAGACTGCCACCCTCCTAGCCATCCCGTCTTTCATGGACAAGGCTTGTGAGGTGACGGCCCCGGACCACATGAATTCCTGCCAGGGATTCATCCTGTGCCCCGAAGTCAGCAATCTGACTGAGACCGTGCTCCTCCAGGAGCTAGTGACTCAGGGGGTGACAGAAGTGGTCCGGATGCGGTCTAAGCGACCAGGCCCCAACCCCATGGTCCGGCTGCGTTTCCGGGGCTTACAGCTCCCGGAACGCATCTACTGTGGCTACATAGTAGTCACAGTCAAGGAGTGGACCCAAGGGCCTCTGCAGTGCAGAGCCTGCTGGCGGTTTGGCCACCACCAGCGTCAGTGCCACGCCCGCCAGTCCATCTGCGGGAAGTGCGCCGAGACGCACGACACAGCCCAATGTGTCGGTGGCGACACCGCAGCCACTCGCTGCGTGTCGTGCGGGGCCGCCCACCCCGCATGGTCCCGTGACTGCCCTGCCCGAGCGCTAGCCGCCGAGCAGACCCGGGCCCGCAAGGCGGTACCCCCCACCCCACCTCCCATCCCAGCGCTGGCCCCCAGCGTCTGGCCCCCGCTGCCCCCATCCCACCGAACCCCACCCGCGCCCCCCCGTCGGACCTCAAGTGGGTCCACCTCACCGGCGCCACCGCCTGCCCCGTCACAGCGGCGGCAGTGCCCACCCCCACCGACGGCAGAGCAGACCGAGTCCCTCCTGTCCCTTCTGGACTCTAGTATCGCCGAGTCCCTTCTGGACTCTGGCAGTGCCCCAGCGGCACCCACTCCCACCCCCGCCGAATCTCTGGCGGAGTCCCCTCTCGAGTCCTCTGTGTCCTCGGAGGACTCTGACGCCTCTATGATCAGAGCCGTCACCCGCCAACTCCCAAACTCCCACCCTCCTCCTCTCTCTGAGGACAGTCAGTCCCTCACCCTCTCCCTGCCATCCCTCCCCTCCCCCCACCCTCCTTCCCAGCTCCCTCGTAGCCCCTTCCCCCCCCCCCAGCCCCTCTGAAAGTAACCGCTACCGCCGCAATTTGAGACGGTTCAACAAGAAATAATAAATCACCTCCAACAAATACTTCATTCAGTTGTTTCTGACTAACCGTTAAACTGTGCTGCTGCTGACGTGGAAATTGCGTGTTGGCTGCCGGTGTTTTGTTTCGGGGGCCCCCTGCTGGATCTCGGCCGCGCGGCGAATGGCCTGCGCTGTTCGTGACGTGGCTGATTTGGCGGGGGATTTCTGAAATGGGACGCCGATGGTAGATGAGCGATTTTGCGTTGGCGGCGGCATGATTCCCTGTCAAATTGGTCGCTAAATCAGGTTGCTGCCGACGTGGGGTAGCGTGTTAGCTGCCGGTGTCTTGTTGCGGGGCCCCCTGCTGGATTGGTAGCGCGGCGAATGGTTATGGCTTGGCTGTTCGTTGCGTAGCTGATTTGGCGGGGGATTTCTGCGATGGGGCGCCGATGGTTGATGTGCGGTTTTGCGTTGGCGGCGGCATGATTCCCTGCCAAACCAGTCAGAAATAACTTCCTGACTAACTGTTAAATCAAGTTACTGCTGACGCGGGAGTTGCGGGTTGGCTGCCGGTGTCTTGTTGCGGGGGCCCCCTGCTGGATCTCGGCCGCGCGGCGAATGGCCGGTGCTGTTCGTGACGTGGCTGATTTGGCGGGGGATTTCTGCGATGGGACGCCGATGGCTGATGTGCGATTTTGCGTTGGCGGCGGCATGATTCCCTGCCAAACCAGATCACACGCCGATGCTGCGCTGCGGTGCAGTGTCCGCTGCGCTGCGGTGCAGCATGTTAAATTATGTTAAAATCACGCTGCTGCCGACGTGGGGCTGCTTGTTGGCTGCCGGTGTCTTGTTACGGGGGCCCCCTGCTGGATCTCGGCCGCGCGGCGAAATTCGTTGCGCGGCTGATTTGGCGGGGGATTTCTGCGATGGGACGCCGATGGTAGATGTGCGGTCTTGCGTTGGCGGCGGCATGATTCCCTGCCAAATCAGTCTCGCAACGAAAGGTTCCATTGGAATTCGTTGTTCATTTCTTAACGTAATGCTCCTCCCAACCCTCCTCTCCCCTCTGCTCCGCTCTTGCCAAAGCCGAGTATTGAACACCCGCCCCTGATAACATATGCCGATGCTGCGCTGCGGTGTGGTGGCCGCTGCGTTGCGGTGCGGTGCTCACTCCACTGCGCTGCGGTGTGGTGTCCGCTGCGCTGCGGTGCAGTATATTAAATCATGTTGCTGCCGACGTGGGGTTGCGCGTTGGCTGCCGGTGTCTTGTTGCGGGGGCCCCCTGCTGGATCTCGGCCCCGCGGCGAGGGTTTCTGGCCGTGGCTCTTCGTGGCGTGGCTGATTTGGCGGGGGATTTCTGCGATGGGACGCCGATGGCTGATGTGCGATTTTGCGTTGGCGGCGGCATGATTCCCTGCCAAACCAGATCACTCGCCGATGCTGCGCCGCGGTGTGGTGGCTGCTGCGCTGCGGTGCAGTGTCCACTGCGCTGCGGTGCAGTATCCACCCTGTCAAACCTTTTTTACACTGTTAGGTGATAGTTATCTTGTATTGATAGGTCCCCTCTTAGATTATTTCTACCAAACACGTTTAGCTAAACAAATATAACAGGGGTTTTTTGCCTTGCGCATTTTTGGCCCACCGCGCAGGTTTTTCCCCTTTGCCTTAGACGCTGGGTTTTTTATTATTTAGGACTTTTCGCCCAGCTAAACACACCCCACAACCAGGTCTCGCCGAGGCGCCGGAGCTAGGGAGACTGGCAACAGTCTCCCGCTGTTGCAATGACGGCACCCCACGGCTCCATCAACTCTGACACTGTACAAGTATTCTGTTCTGTGTGTGTGTATGAAATATATTGTGTATGTATGTGTCTCGTGTTTTATTTTAACTTTGACTTTGAACGAAATACTTAACGTAAGATAGACTTTAGATTTACTGTGAAGAATTCACTTAACGTAAAATAGCTACCCTATTCCCTTTTTTGCTCGGGTTCCCATAAACCGACTAACGTAACTCTTTGCCTGGCAAATTGCCAGAAATACTTTCCCCAAACCCGGGATATGGCTATAGGCCGGTTCGGGTAAAAAAAAAAAAAAAAAAAAAAAAAACATACTCAAAACGAAATCGCTAATTATCATTAATCCTTGCTTTCAAAAGTGAATATAACTGAAAATATGAATGGACTAATTCATCTAGTTTTCATTGAAATAAGCTATTATTCCTGAAAATCATGTCGTTGCAAAATATGACCATTTCCCGAACCCCGCGCATCCGGGATTCGAGCGAGATGGAGTCTCACCAAACGCCCCAAACCACCACAGCCATCTGCATCACCAAAAGGTAGTTTAAGATTAAATTGTTAATTTTAAGTAAACTGTGGTGTTATCATTAAAATGGAATTTCCAGAAAAAATGCATTAATTCATAAAGTTGCGATTGATATCAAAAATCACCGGGAAAAGCCGTGTTCTTACGAGTTATAGACCCATTTACCCAAAACGCCCCAATCGCCCCAATCACCCCAAACGCCCCAAACGCAAAATCCTTCGTGAAAACGGCTATTGGCGGTCGTGTTGCCCGAGGTGCCAGCGCTGCCGGATGCTGGCGGCCGCAGGTGACCGCAGGTGACCGCAGGTGGCCGCAGG
>JAXIVJ010010098.1:20000-48581 GCA_036785665.1 Chirona hameri
GCGACAGTCAGCTTAATCTGTCGACTGCACCGACAGTGTGCCGCTATGCCTTACAACGTTAGCGACAGTCAGCTTAATCTGTGGACTGCACCGACAGTGTGCCGCTATGCCTTACAACGTTAGCGACAGTCAGCTTAATCTGTCGACTGCACCGACAGTGTGCCGCTATGCCTTACAACGTTAGCGACAGTCAGCTTAATCTGTGGACTGCACCGACAGTGTGCCGCTATGCCTTACAACGTTAGCGACAGTCAGCTTAATCTGTGGACTGCACCGACAGTGTGCCGCTATGCCTTACAACGTTAGCGACAGTCAGCTTAATCTGTGGACTGCACCGACAGTGTGCCGCTATGCCTTACAACGTTAGCGACAGTCAGCTTAATCTGTCGACTGCACCGACAGTGTGCCGCTATGCCTTACAACGTTAGCGACAGTCAGCTTAATCTGTGGACTGCACCGACAGTGTGCCGCTATGCCTTACAACGTTAGCGACAGTCAGCTTAATCTGTCGACTGCACCGACAGTGTGCCGCTATGCCTTACAACGTTAGCGACAGTCAGCTTAATCTGTGGACTGTGTACGGCACGGTGACCCTGATAATAGTGTGTTTCCCGTCGAGGCTGGCTGCTTGTTCTGTCTGCCCGGAAGTTGGCAGCTTGTTAGGCGCTGTCCCTAAAAGTTCGTTTGTCCAGAGATCCAGATGTCGGGACCAGATGGGAGTATGGCTGAGGCGATTATAGTTTGGCTCCCGCTCTGTGCAGGTAGACGTGCGTTTTTCGTAGAGCTCAGCTGCACCTGCCAGGAAGACGGCGCACTTCTCCCATTCATATGGCCAGTAGGTCTGGACGCCTGATTATAGGATCCCGTTCTGAGGCGAACGCGGGCTTTAGTTGATCTAGCGACTGTGAGGTATGAAATATAGGCGAGTCCTTTGGAAGGGGGCTCGACATTATAGCGTCGACTGGCACTTGTGGTAATATCTTTCGCATTGCTCTGAGCTGTTTGGCAATTATTTAAGTGAATCGTAAAATGCAAAATTACATAGCAACTTTGATTTTTTTCACCATGGCTGGCGCGCGTTTTCGTTAGATAGGAAACCACTTGGTATCATTTATATTTGGGGGTCGGTAAGCCCGACCATAACTTCTAATATGACAGTAAAGGTCAACATCCCGGACATTTTTAACCCGAGAAACCAGGAAACAATTCCTAAAAGCCCCCATCTAATTAAGATGCCGGCCGAGTGTGGCAGGCGGAGTCAGCTATTAACACTGCACTGAAGTTTGCCTGCTGGGCATTTTCACGAAAGCGCCCTCGGACCCCGTGGCACTGGACGTACCCGGCTCCGTTGGGACCAGTATGTCTCGGGTCGGCGGTCGGAAGCGGAGACAGAGCCACCCAACTTCGTTGGCTGGTGTTCGCGTGTGGTGACTCCGCTACGGAGCCGATTATGGAGCGTGGTCACCATCAGCCCTCGGAGAGGCTCTCCACTGCTCCAGGACACCGGCTGTGTTCTGTACAGCAGTCCGGCGGTCACCCTCAGCCCTCGGAGAGGCTCTCCACTGCTCCAGGACACCGGCTGTGTTCTGTACAGCAGTCCGGCGGTCACCCTCAGCCCTCGGAGAGGCTCTCCACTGCTCCAGGACACCGGCTGTGTTCTGTACAGCAGTCCGGCGGTCACCCTCAGCCCTCGGAGAGGCTCTCCACTGCTCCAGGACAGAGAGGCTCTCCACTGCTCCAGGCCACCGGCTGTGTTCTGTACAGCAGTCCGGCGGTCACCCTCAGCCCTCAGAGAGGCTCTCCACTGCTCCAGGACACCGGCTGTGTTCTGTACAGCAGTCCGGCGGTCACCCTCAGCCCTCGGAGAGGCTCTCCACTGCTCCAGGACAGAGAGGCTCTCCACTGCTCCAGGCCACCGGCTGTGTTCTGTACAACAGTCCGGCGGTCACCCTCAGCCCTCGGAGAGGCTCTCCACTGCTCCAGGACACCGGCTGTGTTCTGTACAGCAGTCCGGCGGTCACCCTCAGCCCTCGGAGAGGCTCTCCACTGCTCCAGGACACCGGCTGTGTTCTGTACAGCAGTCCGGCGGTCACCCTCAGCCCTCGGAGAGGCTCTCCACTGCTCCAGGACACCGGCTGTGTTCTGTACAGCAGTCCGGCGGTCACCCTCAGCCCTCGGAGAGGCTCTCCACTGCTCCAGGACAGAGAGGCTCTCCACTGCTCCAGGACAGAGTGGCTCTCCACTGCTCCGGGACACCGGCTGTGTTCTGCAGTCCGGCAGTCCGGCGATGATTGGTGTTCATTGGGGTCGTAATCGGGGGTTTCAGACGCCCTGCTGCAAATGGTGATATTGCGTTTATATAAGCATAGCCTTCTGTTCTTATTTATCGCATTAAAGGAAGATAGCCGTCGACCGTTATCCCACGATCACCTTCTTATCGTTCTAACCCGTCCTCTCTCCTGCTCAGCTGTAACCCGTCCTCTCCTCCTGCTCAGCTGTAACCCGTCCTCTCTCCTGCTCAGCTGTAACCCGTCCTCTCTCCTGCTCAGCTGCAACTCGTCCTCTCCTGCTCAGCTGTAACCCGTCCTCTCCTCCCTCTCAGCTGTAACCCGTCCTCTCCTCCCTCTCAGCTGTAACCCGTCCTCTCTCCTGCTCAGCTGTAACCGGTCCTCTCCTCCTGCTCAGCTGTAACCCGTCCTCTCCTCCTGCTCAGCTGTAACCCGTCCTCTTCTCCCTCTCAGCTGTAACCCGTCCTCTCTCCTGCTCAGCTGTAACCCGTCCTCTCCTCCTGCTCAGCTGTAACCCGTCCTCTCTCCTGCTCAGCTCTAACCCGTCCTCTCTCCTGCTCAGCTGTAACCCGTCCTCTCTCCTGTTCAGATGTAACCCGTCCTCTCTCCTGCTCAGCTGTAACCCGTCCTCTCCTCCCTCTCATCTGTAACCCGTCCTCTCTCCCTCTCAGCTGCAACCCGTCCTCTCTCCTGCTCAGCTGTAACCTGTCCTCTCTCCTGCTCAGCTGTAACCCGTCCTCTCCTCCTCAGCTGTAACCCGTCCTCTCCTCCCTCTCAGCTGTAACCTGTCCTCTCCTCCCTCTCAGCTCTAACCCGTCCTCTCCTCCTGCTCAGATGTAACCCGGCCTCTCTCCTGCTCAGCTGCAACCCGTCCTCTCCTGCTCAGCTGTAACCCGTCCTCTCCTCCCTCTCAGCTGTAACCCGTCCTCTCCTCCCTCTCAGCTGTAACCCGTCCTCTCTCCTGCTCAGCTGTAACCCGTCCTCTCCTCCCTCTCAGCTGTAACCCGTCCTCTCTCCTGCTCAGCTGTAGCCCGTCCTCTCCTCCTGCTCAGCTGTAACCCGTCCTCTATCCTGCTCAGCTGTAACCCGTCCTCTCCTCCCTCTCAGCTGTAACCCGTCCTCTCCTCCCTCTCAGCTGTAACCCGTCCTCTCTCCTGCTCAGCTGTAACCCGTCCTCTCCTCCTGCTCAGCTCTAACCCGTCCTCTCTCCTGCTCAGCTGTAACCCGTCCTCTCTCCTGCTCAGATGTAACCCGTCCTCTCTCCTGCTCAGCTGTAACCCGTCCTCTCTCCTACTCAGCTGTAACCCGTCCTCTCCTGCTCAGCTGTAACCCGTCCTCTCCTCCCTCTCAGCTGTAACCCGTCCTCTCCTGCTCAGCTGTAACCCATCCTCTCCTCCCTCTCAGCTGTAACCCGTCCTCTCCTGCTCAGCTGTAACCCGTCCTCTCCTCCTGCTCAGCTGTAACCCGTCCTCTCCTGCTCAGCTGTAACCCGTCCTCTCCTCCCTCGCAGCTGTAACCCGTCCTCTCTTGCTCAGCTGTAACCCGTCCTCTCCTCCCTCTCAGCTGTAACCAGTCCTCTCCTCCCTCTCAGCTGTAACCCGTCCTCTCTCCTGCTCAGCTGTAACCCGTCCTCTCTCCTGCTCAGCTGTAACCCGTCCTCTCTCCTGCTCAGCTGTAACCCGTCCTCTCTCCTGCTCAGCTGTAACCCGTCCTCTCCTCCATCTCAGCTGTAACCTGTCCTCTCTCCCTCTCAGCTGTAACCCGTCCTTTCCTCCTCCCTCTCAGCTCTAACCCGTCCTCTCTCCCTCTCAGCTGTAACCCGTCCTCTCTCCTGCTCAGCTGTAACCTGTCCTCTCTCCCTCTCAGTTGTAACCCGTCCTCTCCTCCTCCCTCTCAGCTCTAACCCGTCCTCTCTCCTGCTCAGCTGTAGCCCGTCCTCTCACCTGCTCAGCTGTAACCCGTCCTCTCCTCCCTCTCAGCTGTAACCCGTCCTCTCTCCCTCTCAGCTGTAAACCGTCCTCTCTCCTGCTCAGCTGTAACCTGCCCTCTCTCCTGCTCAGCTGTAACCTGTCTTCTCTCCTGCTCAGCTGTAACCCGTCCTCTCTCCTGCTCAGCTGTAACCCGTCCTCTCCTCCCTCTCAGCTGTAACCTGTCCTCTCTCCCTCTCAGCTGTAACCCGTCCTCTCATCCTTCTCAGCTCTAACCCGTCCTCTCTCCTGCTCAGCTGTAATCCGTCCTCTCTCCTGCTCAGCTGTAACCCGTCCTCTCTCCTGCTCAGATGTAACCCGTCCTCTCTCCTGCTCAGCTATAACCCGTCCTCTCCTCCCTCTCAGCTGTAACCCGTCCTCTCTCCTGCTCAGCTGTAACCTGTCCTCTCTCCTGCTCAGCTGTAACCCGTCCTCTCCTCCATTTCAGCTGTAACCTGTCCTCTCTCCTGCTCAGCTGTAACCCGTCTTCTCCTCCCTCTCAGCTGTAACCCGTCCTCTCTCCTGCTCAGCTGTAACCTGTCTTCTCTCCTGCTCAGCTGTAACCCGTCCTCTCCTCCCTCTCAGCTGTAACCCGTCCTCTCTCCTGCTCAGCTGTAACCTGTCCTCTCTCCTGCTCAGCTGTAACCTGTCCTCTCTCCTGCTCAGCTGTAACCCGTCCTCTCTCCTGATCAGCTGTAACATATCCTCTCTCCTGCTCAGCTGTAACCCGTCCTCTCTCCTGATCAGCTGTAACCCGTCCTCTCTTCTACTCAGCTGTAACCCGTCCTCTCTCCTGATCAGCTGTAACCCGTCCTCTCTCCTACTCAGCTGTAACCCGTCCTCTCTCCTGCTTAGCTGTAACCCGTCCTCTCTTCTACTCAGCTGTAACCCGTCCTCTCTCCTACTCAGCTGTAACCCGTCCTCTCTCCTGCTTAGCTGTAGCCCGTCCTCTCCTCCCTCTCAGTTGTAACCCGTCCTCTCTCCTGCTCAGCTGTAACCTGTCCTCTCCTCCCTCTCAGTTGTAACCCGTCCTCTCCTCCCTCTCAGTTGTAACCCGTCCTCTCTCCTGCTCAGCTGTAACCTGTCCTCTCCTCCCTCTCAGCTGTAACCCGTCCACTCTCCTACTCAGCTGTAACCCGTCCTCTCTCCTGCTTAGCTGTAACCCGTCCTCTCCTCCCTCTCAGTTGTAACCCGTCCTCTCTCCTGCTCAGCTGTAACCCGTCCTCTCTCCTGCTCAGCTGTAACCCGTCCTCTCTCCTGCTCAGCTGTAACCCGTCCTCTCTCCTGCTTAGCTGTAACCCGTCCTCTCCTCCCTCTCAGTTGTAACCCGTCCTCTCTCCTGCTCAGCTGTTACCCGTCCTCTCTCCCTCTCAGCTGTAACCCGTCCTCTCTCCTGCTCAGCTGTAACCCGTCCTCTCCTCCCTCTCAGCTGTAACCCGTCCTCTCTCCTGATCAGCTGTAACCCGTCCTCTCTTCTACTCAGCTGTAACCCGTCCTCTCTCCCTCTCAGCTGTAACCCGTCCTCTCCCCTCCTCTGCGGTATCCCGTTTTCGCTCAGGCTCTGCCGTAACCGGGACTGACTAACCTTTTACTTTGCGGCAGAGAAAGTGGTTGCTCGTATACTGGTACGCACCGATAAATAACCGAGCCCGAGAGTGGTGTTTTTCCCCCGGAAGGAGGCCATTGTCTAGCTGATGGCCGGACAGCGAGTGAACGAACCTTGCCGAAGTGGCAGTGCCGCCTGAGACCGGAATTTAACGTCGCCGGCGTATCGAACCAAACAGCGCTACAGATTGTGGCCAAGTAGAAATCGTCTGAGAGAGAACTATCCGAGAACAATGAACAGAATAAAGCTGTACTGTCTCCATTTATTTCCTCCCTCCTCCCACCTCTGTCCTCTTTTCTCTTTCCTTTTCCACTCTTCTCTTGTTTTTCTCCCTCTCTTTCCTTATCTCATCCTTCTTCCGTCTTCATTACTCGTTGCTTCCACCTCCCTCTACTGGTGATATATTACTCTAGGGAATGTGCGGCTATACTTGATCCGAGTGGTCTGAACCATAAGAAAATAATTCAACTTGTCCGTTAGTTTCTCTCCGTGTCGTTGGGCAGCGCAGTGTCACCGGCGAGGTGCCATGCGTGCCAAGCACGACCGACACCGCTCTGGCGTGTCAAATATTCAGTTGACCGACACCGCTCTGGCGTGTCAAATATTCAGTGGAATCGTCAGTACGCCGACGTGGCCAGCCGGATGACAGCAGAACGCCATGACGCTGTCCCGTGTCACGCCTGCCCAGTCCCCAGCTGGCCAGCTGGTGCGGCGGCGGACAGGGTCGCTCAGGAGTCAGGACACCCCCAGGGAGGGAGGCGGGCCCGTCATGGAGCCGGGCTGGCTCGCTCTGTACGCGCCAGGCGGCGGAAGGAGGGTGAGAGGGTGGTGGCCGACAGGCTGCCATCAGCCGCTCAGCGGGAAGCAACACTCTGCTGCCGTCGGGGCCACGGACCGGGACGCCACCGGGACGGCCGGCTCCCGACAATGCAGCTGTCGTTAGATATCGAGCCGCCCTGGTCCCGACTAGATACCGAGCCGCCCTGGTCCCGACTAGATACCGAGCCGCCCTGATCCCGACTAGATACCGAGCCGCCCTGGTCCCGACTAGATACCGAGTTGCCCTGGTCCGGACTAGATACCGAGCCGCCCTGGTCTGGACTAGATACCGAGCCGCCCTGGTCCCGACTAGATACCGAGTTGCCCTGGTCCCGACTAGATACCGAGCCGCCCTGGTCCGGACTAGATACTGAGCCGCCCTGGTCCGGACTAGATACCGATACGCCCTGGTCCCAACTAGATACCGAGCCGCCCTGGTCCCGACTAGATACCAAGCCGCCCTGGTCCCGACTAGATACCGAGCCGCCCTGGTCCCGACTAGATACCGAGCCGCCCTGGTCCCGACTAGATACCGAGCCGCCCTGGTCCGGACTAGATACCGAGACGCCCTGGTCCGGACTAGATACCGAGCCGCCCTGGTCCAGACTAGATACCGAGCTGCCCTGGTCCCGACTAGATACCGAGCCGCCCTGGTCCCGACTAGATACCTAGCCGCCCTGGTCCCGACTAGATACCGAGTTGCCCTGGTCCGGACTAGATACCGAGACGCCCTGGTCCGGACTAGATACCGAGACGCCCTGGTCCGGTCTAGATACCGAGACGCCCTGGTCCGGTCTAGATACCGAGTCGCCCTGGTCCCGACTAGATACCGAGTTGCCCTGGTCCCGACTAGATACCGAGCCGCCCTGGTCCCGACTAGATACCGAGCCGCCCTGGTCCCGACTAGATACCGAGCTGCCCTGGTCCCGACTAGATGCCGAGCCGCCCTGGTCCCGACTAGATACCGAGCCGCCCTGGTCCGGACTAGATACCGAGCCGCCCTGGTCCCGACTAGATACCTAGCCGCCCTGGTCCGGACTAGATACCGAGACGCCCTGGTCCGGACTAGATACCGAGACGCCCTGGTCCGGACTAGATACCGAGCCGCCCTGGTCCCGACTAGATACCGAGCCGCCCTGGTCCCGACTAGATACCGAGCTGCCCTGGTCCCGACTAGATACCGAGCCGCCCTGGTCCCGACTAGATACCGAGACACCCTGGTCCGGACTAGATACCGAGCCGCCCTGGTCCGGACTAGATACCGAGCCGCCCTGGTCCGGACAGGAACGCAGACGGACACGTGCAGTTCCGGGGAAAACAACTTCTGACCGACGGTCGCTCTCGATTTGCCGGAGCTTTTACGTAAAGTGGTGATCTTACGATGGACGCTGGGAACTGCATCGAAGAGCGAACCACTTGGGCGGCTAAACTTTGGACCGATGGATCTTGGATGCTTAGTGGCGATAGTTTGATGCGGTCGACTGCAGTTTGTGTGGGGACATTTTCCTTCTGCGGATCAGCTAATGCAATCATGGCGATGACGTCGGAATTTTGTATCTCGAAGACCAATATGGTATTTCATCTTGCTGGCATAACGCGAAAGCGGCAGCAGAAAGCTCAGTATGGGTGCCATGTGACCTTCGTGTCGGAGCGCCCTCAAACCAATCATCATCATCAGAAAGGTCAGTGGCCTTTCAATCAAGGCTGTCTGTCCACCTCTGTAGAGACTGAGAGAGCGTGTTATGAGCAGCCATGCAAATGTCACATCAGATGTCTGCACTTCTCTGTATTGACAGCACAGCCGTGCGCTGTGACTGGCGATGATCTCCCATTCCATGCAACTGTAGATACGTGCCCTGTTGCCCCACTGTAGCCTTGTAACCTGTGACTAATCAGGCCCGTAACTTATGACGTTGTGACCTCATTTGATGTGACCACCAGGCCGTCATGGTCCGGGTGTGACCCGTCTGACCTGTGACCTGTGACCTGTGACCTCTGACATGTGACCTCTGACCTGTGACCTGTGACCTCTGACCTGTGACCTCTGACCTGTGACCTCTGACCTGTGACCTCTGACCTGTGACCTCTGACCTGTGACCTCTGACCTGTGACCTCTGACCTGTGACCTCTGACCTGTGACCTCTGACCTGTGACCTCTGACCTGTGACCTCTGACCTGTGACCTGTGACCTCTGACCTGTGACCTCTGACATGTGACCTGTGACATGTGACCTGTGACATGTGACCTGTGACCTGTGACCTGTGACCTCTGACCTCTGACCTGTGACCTCTGACCTGTGACCTCTGACCTGTGACCTCTGACCTGTGACCTCTGACCTGTGACCTGTGACCTCTGACCTGTGACCTGTGACCACCAGGCCGTCCGGGACAGAGGACGTGGTTCGGGTGTACGCAGAGGCGGAGACGCGGGAGACTGCCGACCAGTTGGCGTACCAGGTGGCAGAGGTGCTGTACCACAAGGCCGGAGGGGTCGGACCCGTCCCCTCACCGCCACAGTGATCAGTCTCCCTTCACAAATACACTCTCAGGCCGACGCTAATTGCCCTCGGTAGGACATGTCGACGATATTATCTTTCTACAAAGTGCTGCTTGGTGATGCCGAGCGTGAAATGTTATTTTTACAATCGCTGAACACGCTGTGATTAATACTAGGATCGTGTTACGACGTGATGTGGCCCAGATTGATGCGATTCTGTTGAACAAGATGATATATCTGTAAACTGATGGCATATGCTTGCCGATAGCAACCACGCTTGCTCATTTTATGCATGATTTATCAGTTGATTCATGGCCATGTTTGTGGTCGGCCTGATTCCACACTATGTTGAGGTTCGGTGGTGAGACGGGCATCCTGATTCTGTACGTATGATGCCGATGGAGCCGGACAGAGTCACGTTGGTGCCGGTACGCTGCTGCTGCTGGTGCTGGTGCTGGTGTTGGTGCTGGTGTTGGTGCCTGGCGAGGTTGTGGTGGCACGGTGAAGGCTCTCTCTGACTCGGCGTACGATGTGCTGCGCTGTGAACAGCACTGCGCTAACTCTGGCATTGGTGTAACGGGCATTCCGTGCAACCAGAAATTCCACTCTAGGCAAATAAAGTGATTCGACAAGAGGTCTTGTTTTTTTTTAGGCGTGACGCGAGAATGGATGATAAAACAATGGTATAAGTGTTCATGTTGGATCATCAATGATTCATGTCATCTGAAATTTGAGCTTCAAGTTATGCCAGGTGATTGGTGAAAGTCAAATCAATGAGCCAAGAGGCCCTTCATTTTATGGCCTGTGAGATTCTTCGTAATTATGTTATTCCTCATTCTTCTGTTCAGAGTTAATTTCTGAACAGACGGGTATCGCTGCCGATAAATGAAGGCCTGCCGTCGGTGGTACCACGTGGCTTAGTAGAACCTACGCTGTGTACCGGTCTACTCGGTGTGTGCCGGATCCGTCCGCTGTGTACCGGTCTACTCGGTGTGTGCCGGCTCCGTCCGCTGTGTACCGGTCTACTCGGCGTGTGCCGGCTCCGTCCGCTGTGTACCGGTCTACTCGGCGTGTGGCGGCTCTGTCCGCTGTGTACCGGTCTACTCGGCGTGTGGCGGCTCCGTCCGCTGTGTACCGGTCTACTCGGTGTGTGCCGGCTCCGTCCGCTGTGTACCGGTCTATTCGGTGTGTGCCGGCTCCGTCCGCTGTGTACCGGTCTACTCGGTGTGTGCCGGCTCCGTCCGCTGTGTACCGGTCTACTCGGCGTGTGCCGGCTCCGTCCGCTGTGTACCGGTCTACTCGGCGTGTGCCGGCTCCGTCCGCTGTGTACCGGTCTACTCGGCGTGTGCCGGCTCCGTCCGCTGTGTACCGGTCTACTCGGCGTGTGGCGGCTCCGTTCCCAGTCGCTCCTTGTTCCCCTGGATAATTCAATATGGACCGTTCCGGTCGCATATTTGGAAATGTCGAATACAAAATCCAGACCTATTATACTTAGGAGCCATAAGTCAGTCAACACTAAAGATATTGCTTTGAAATTCGGTTTTGGCATCGTCCATACTGGTTCGCCAATATATATTCCGGTTTTTGAATATTATTTGATATTTGATATGATTTGATGGGAAGAAAAAAACTGATTTTGGGCGGGGGGGCAACAAATCCACAAAATCAATATTGTCAAACATATTTAAAACCGGAATATATATTGGAGAGCCAAGTATGGACGATGCCCCAAACCGAATTTCAAAGCAATATCTTTAGTTTTGACTGACTTATGACTCCCGAAGTATGATAGGTCTGTATTTTGTATTCGACATTTCCAAATATGCGTTCCATTGCGGTCGTGCTGCACGGCAGACTGCCGCCGATCAACAGACGGCCGGGCCGGGCCGTGACATACTGCCGCCGATCAACAGACGGCCGGGCCGTGACACACTGCCGCCGATCAACAGACGGCCGAGGCCGGGCGGAGACTGCTGCCGATCAACAGACGGCCGAGCCGTGACACACTGCCGCCGATCAACAGACGGCCGAGCCGTGACACACTGCCGCCGATCAACAGACGGACGAGCCGTGACACACTGCCGCCGATCAACAGACGGCCTGGCTGTGACACACTGCCGCCGATCAACAGACGGCCGGGCCGTGACACACTGCCGCTGTTAAGAATCCGTCCGTTCAGTTGCGCCGGTAGAAAAGTACAAGTATTTTGTCAGGTCAGGGCTGTATTGTGTTCGCACAACTCGGCAACCAAACAGCTCGGCGGAGCAGCTGAAACAATCAGCTATGCAGCGAGTTTACATAAATCGTCGATTAACAGAAATCCAAGGTCGAGTAATCCCGAGAGACGCTCAGGTTATACCCCCTTCAAACTCCGCCCTGAAACGTGACGAGTGCACAGCTCAATATATACGTATAAATCGGGAGTGGGTGCACCGTTGATGCAGCGCAAATGGCATGGACATATGCGCATTCGTGGTCTGAATCAACAATGCTCCCCGATCTGAATTTGGGCGTCAAAAAGGTTAAGTTCGTTAATTTCTCTGGTGAGCACCTCTTTCCGGAAAAGACCAACAAGTCAGTTTCCTTCAAGTTTGGTCTGGTGCGTCACTCAGTGGCCACAAGTGTTCCGGATGGAGAAGCCAGACAAGGCAAATCTCTAATCTGTAACAACTTGCGACCGACCCGGTCCAGACAGCGGCTGAGTCCCGAGTGACCCGCTCCTCCAGTGCAGACCCGAGGTCACTGCGGATCACGTCATAGGCGCCCGGCCGGCCGGCCGCCAATCAGCGCGCAACACGGCGCCGCGCCAGCCCCGCGCCCGCAGATAGGCTGTCCCGCACGGCTCGCCGGCCGGGGCGGCGGCACACGCGGCTACCGGTCACGTAACACGAATATGTATGCAAACTTAACATAACTCCCCACCAAAATGTGCGGTGCTACGGCACATTTTAAATGCATGGGCAAATCACTGACAAAGTTAAACAAAAAAACACTTCTGCATCGCATCACTATTTTCGCACTCGCGCATCACTCGTGACATCGCGGCGACATCACAGCTCAGCAGCTGCGCCCAACGTCAGCCAGACGGGGACCGCGTCCGCCAGCCTGGCGTACCCCTCGGCAGACATGTGGACGCCGTCCGGGGCGTACCAGTGGGCACACCCGTCGAAACACGAGTGGCGCCCCTTCCACATCTTCGCGAGCTGGCGCCCCAGCGGCACGAAGTATGCCTTCTTCGGGAGTTGGTGCAGGAGGCGGCGCTCCAGGTGGAAGGCGGAGGTGTGCTCCCACCGTGCGCCGCTCACCTCGCCGCTGGGACGCGGAAGCGGCCCCAGCACGACCACCTTCTCCGCGATGCCCAGGAGAGTCTCGGTGACCTCCCGGGCGAGATCCGCCAGTGTGGCCAGCTTGTCGTCGGAGTAGCTGGACAGCCCCGAGAACTTATTGTAGATGTCGTTGCCTGACATCCATATCACGGCGGTGCCCTGACGACGCCCAGCGGCCGAGGCCTCCCGGTCCCACACATGAATGTGGTCCTGGAGGTCCCGGTGGAGGGAGCACCAGGAGTCACCGCCCCTGGCTCGGCTGAGGAACTCGTCCCTCCTGATGCGACCTCCCATCAGGCTGTCCCGAGCGATGGAGTCGCCTAGGAGAAGATGCAACGGGGCCAGCTGTGCCTCCAACCATGAACTTGCATCGGGGTCGGCAATGTTAAGCACGTCCATGGTCTGTCTGTAAAGAGAAAAATTGGGTGAAAACGGAGTCTTGTTAGCGGCAAAAATAGGTTCGCATGAGAGCGGACAGACTCTCCACGTCATGGGCGAACACACCCCATGAGAACCTTTGTTGACGCTTGTCAATAGAGGCGTTTACCAAGTTTGATTCATTTCATTTTGCTAATTCAGTTGCAATTCTAAATGAATCTCAAGTGCATAGCTGAGCGAGTCTACGATTCATTTGGTGTCGCGGCCTCTAGATGGAAGAGGCGGCTTAGAGGTCTACGTGTTTTCGTGCCTCTTGTCTCTACATGCGCAGCTCTTATCTCCCCATCTGTACCGACGATGAGGCCAGTCACTCGTGCAAGCGGCCAACGCCCCCTTGGGCCCTCATTTTGCACTAAGACCACGTCACCCACCGCTGGAATGCGCTTGGGGCGTCCCCTAGGTGATACAGACCACGTCCGAAGAGCAGTGATATATTCACTGGTCCAGCGCCTGATCAGATGTTCGCTCACTTTACGCTGGTGTCGCCAGGCTCTCGTGACGTAGTCGCAATAGACTGATGAGGGGGTCAGCACTCCCTTTATTGTCGTAACGCCGAAGAGGAGGTGGGCTGGCGTGAGGATTTCATCATCTACAGTAGTCAGAGGCCGCATATTCAAATGGAACGCTAGTTCATAGAGTGTAGCCGTGAGTTCGTCGTGAGACAGACTACAGAGATGGAGTGTTATTTTGAGACACTTCTTTGTTAGACCAACCAACCTCTCCCAAAATCCTCCCCACCAAGGAGCCGCTTCCGGAATGAACCGCCAAGAAATGGAACGTGGTATGTGACTCAGAAGAGAATGAAATGTTTTAGCGTTGTCGCTGAATATCAGCGTTGGCGTTCCACGAATGGCGAAGAAGCGTCGCAGCGCCAGCTTCACTTCCTCAGTTTGTTGCGATTTCACCAATTCGAGATGGACCGCCCTTGAGGTAGCGCACGTGATAAGGAGCACCCAGACCTTTTTGCCAGCATCAGTCACCAGGGGTCCGAAGAAGTCCAAGCCGACCTTGGCAAAGGCGCGACTGGGTTCAACCCTGAACGCCGGCAGTCCCCCATCAGCGGACCGGTAACTCTGACCTCGGTACCTTCTGCAACGACGACAGGTGCTTACGACACGAAGCACACAGCGTCTACGGATCAGATACTCCGCTGACAGAATGGCCAGAGCTGCTCGCGTACCCTGATGAAAACACCTTTGATGTGCCTCATCGATGAGCAGAGTGGTGACAAATGCAAACTCTGGGAGAATGGGCAGAGGGGTCTCGTTCGTTCGCGGCACTGCGCATAACACGCCGTTGTCATCGAGCCTGGGCCTCAGCTTCAAGAGTGGAGAGTTCTTTGGTAGCATGTTTTCAGATCTCAGAGCCGCCAGCTCCCTCTCGTAAGCTCTTGCTTGAGCTTCCTTGATCCAAAATCGAAGAGCGTGACAACGCTCATCTGAGGTGAGCGGTCCAGACTGTCGGCCGGACCTGTCCTGACGAGTGTTGAAGGCAAAGCGGAAGATCCAAGCCGTTCTCGCTATGGCCTGCTTCAGCGAGGAACACTTGGTGATGTCGAACAGGCTATTGTCTGACTGTTGAGTTTTCAACGTGATCTTAGCTGGAGTGACGTCAGATGAGCAGTGCTCAAGTTTCTCCTCGCGCTCACCCTCGGAGGAAAGATGAAGCGTCCTGTCAGACTCGATTGGACATGCTGCTTCCTTCAGAAAGGAAGGCCCTGTCCACCACCGTTCGCTTTCTCTCATCGTCTTCAGAGAGAGACCGCGTGTGCCGAGATCGGCTGGGTTCTCTGTGCCCTTCACGTGCTGCCACTGGTCTCGCTCTGTTATCTGAAGTATTGACGTGACTCGGTTTTGGACGAAAACCTTTCTAGGCTTTCTGTTTTGTATCCAGAAGAGGACGTCTGTGGAGTCGGTCCAGTAGGTTACCGACACATTCGTAAGCTTCAATGACTCCTTCACGAAAGACATGAGACGAGCTCCGCTCAGAGCGGCCATGAGCTCTAGTCTTGGAATCGTCAAGTTTGGGTTTATTGGGGCTAGTCGGCTTTTGGCCGTTACCAGGCCTGACTCTCCCTCGTAGACGGCGTAGATAACAGCGCAGTACGCCCGATTGGATGCGTCGCAAAAGACGTGGAAGGATGCACCTGAGGAGAAGTCTGTGTTCGACAACGGTCGGCGAGGAAAGCAGACCTTGCTGCCTGAGGTATCCCTCCACCACAGCTCGACTGCGGTCTGGATGACTGCGGTGAGGGGATCACCCCATTCAGCTTTCGGCATGTCTCTCCATGTTCGTTGGAAGAGCACTTTTCCACCGATCAGCCATGGTGTCAGAAGCCCCAGAGGATCGAAGGGCTTTGCCACAGCTGATAACAACTCTCTTTTAGTTGAAGGACAGGGGAACTCCGGCACCACAACGGCCAGATTGTCTGACTCTGAGTTCCAACTCAGGCCGAGGACTGATGTCTCAGGTGACTGATCCCCCGTGATTCGCGTCTTATGAAGCGTCATTCCAGCCTCAGCGAACATCTGCTTGACTCTGAACATCCCTTTTTTTGCATCGATTCGGTCTTTGAAGTGCAGACAGAGGTCGTCCATGTAGGTTCCATCTCGGATCAGCTGACAGAGGTCTTTGTCGCTCTTGGCGTATCTGTTCAAATGGACGTCCACCGTTCTCAG
Organism: Chirona hameri; assembly: GCA_036785665.1. Classification (NCBI taxonomy): domain Eukaryota; kingdom Metazoa; phylum Arthropoda; class Thecostraca; order Balanomorpha; family Balanidae; genus Chirona; species Chirona hameri. The sequence continues at coordinate 35,619 of JAXIVJ010010098.1, forward strand.
CAGCATAAACGGCGAACAAGTCAGTCCAAAAGGCACTCGAGCGAACCTCAGACACATTTCCGACCAGAAGAATTGTAAGTATTTCCGGTCCTCTTGGCTCACTACAACCTGATGAAAGGCTGCTTGTATGTCTGCCTGGCACCCGATCTCTCCGCATCTGAAGTTGAGTACGACGGAGGACAGCTTGACGAGAAGATTTTCGCCGGGCTCCAGGTACTCGTTTAGGCTTCGGCCTGTTCCGTCCCTAGCGGATCCATCGAAGACCACCCTGATTTTCCCATTTCGGAAGACTCCGTGATGAGGGAGGTAGAAAGCCTCCGAGTCACACGGTCTAGGCGACAGCCTTTGACCTTGCTCGAGACCCAGTCCTGACCCGCGAGAGTCATCTCGTGGATCGACTGCGCGAGCAGACGGAAGACTCTCCACCTTGCATGAGCCCTCAGCGGCGGGTTTGGGCGGCTCAGAGGGTTCAACAACAGCATTGGTCAGCATGCTCTTGATTTGTTCGTCGTACATGACAGCTTTTTTTCTGCTGAGACGATCGGACATGCGAAGCGTTCGAGCCAATGTGTGGTCTCTGTTAGAGACGGGGCGCTCGTCGGAGCTCCATACCAAGCCCATTTCGTATCGCTCCTCAACCTCGTTCCAGGTAGGCTCGGGGTAGACCGTTAGGTTCGAGTTGGCCACATCCTTCTGACAGATTCCAACAGTATCCAAGTCCCACATCACCTCCACTTGGCTACAGTGGAAAGTCCGGTGATGCTGCTGATGCTGCGGACTGATTTCCCCATGTCGTCCATGCAGAACATAGCCGAAGACAGTCTCCACGGCTCTCAGACTCTCGCCAAGATCCACTTGTCCCCACAACACGACGCGGTAGAGGTTATCAACTCCGATTAGGAGATCAATCTCGCCACCCCCAAAGTCGTCCGCCATCTCCAGTCGGGAGAGCATCAGGGGCGGTGGGGTGGCAGGAAGAGGCGAGCATAGTCGATCTGTGCTCCACATGTCAAGGCACACGGAACTGTTACCGAAACGGCTCTCAAGCTCGACTCGGACCTTATCGTATTGGCGAGCTGCCTCGGTTTTCTCCTGGAATCCGATACAAGAAAACGTCCCTGTTTCAACAACGGGTAGACCTAGCTCTTTCACCAGAGAGCTACGGATATATGAAGAATCAGAGCCTCCATCAATCAATACGCGGGCCTTGCGGTGACCTTTCGGACCCATAGCCTCGACCAGAGCCGTCTGGAGGAAGCTTCGGCATCCGTTCTCTCCCCGGGCGTTGAATCGGCGATGGCCTTGCCGCTGAACATCAACTTTCGCGGCATTCAACCCTGGCTCATGATTAGAGGACTGAGCTGGTGAGAAGCTGGCCGCTTCTGGCGACAGCTCGGACGCCGGAATCACCGAAGGACCCTTTGACGAGGGAGTCGGATAGTGAAGCAGGATGTGATGATGTCTGCCACACTCATCGCACTGTCTTTCTTTGCATTCACGAGATCGATGGCCAGAGCCCAGACAGCGGAAGCATGCCTTCAAGGTTTTCGCAAGTGACCACCGGTCCTGTACAGGCAGGCCGCGAAACATCGCGCACTGGTCGAGCCGCTGGTGTCCCTGCCCACACGCGCCACAGAGCGTCCGCCCCGGCCTCTGAGAGGGCTGCACCCGCTCCTTCCGAGGCTCACGTCGGGCAGTCATGCTGCTCGTGACTGACGACGCCGAGGGTGGCGCTTCTGCGGCGGCGGCCACTGTCCACACCCCCTTGGCTGATTCACGGAGCCGTATTTCGCGATTGAGAAATTGAATGAAGGCGTCAAAGTTACTGCTCCCCTTTCTGGCCCATTCCAGTCGCCAGTCTTCTGGAATTTTGTCTTTCACGATAGGTAGGAGAAGGCTCGAGAAGCTTTCAGCGGGAACTCCGAGGCTATTCAGAGCGCGTGTATGCGCTGACAGGTGATCTATCAAAGATCGCATGCCTTTCAAGTCACCGTGTCGGACAGACGGCATGTTCAAGAGTTCCCTCATCAGAAGCTCTCGCCGCACCTCGTTATGATCGAAGCGCTCCTTGAGGGCTGCTACCGCCTGGGTGTAGCTATCACCTGACACCGGAATCCCTTGGATAGTGCGCAGCGCCGCCCCGCTCAAGTGCGACTTCAAAACAACGAACTTTTGGACGTCGGCATAGCTTGGATTGTCATGGACTGAAATTGCAAACAGTTCCCAAAACTCTGACCATTTCATCACATCGCCATGATAAATAGGAATTTTCACGGTGACGGATGCTTTGAGGTCTGCATTGCCCACCGATCCTTGGAAATCAGCTCTTTTATGAGCGGCGTCCTCCATCTTTTCGAGCCGGGAGAGGAGCCTGGAGCCGAGAAACATCTCATCCTCCATGAGTTGGCTGTGGCTAGAATCGTCAGGCTGACCCAGCTTGTCCAGCTGTTCCTGGACACCCCGAAGCTCGCTCTGCAGCTTCTCCAAGTGATGAAGTTTGAGGGCCAGCTGGTCCGGATCAAGCGCCTTTCGATCGCCCTCCCGGCAGGACTTCAGATCATTGCACTGTTTGGTTGCCTTTGAGCGAAGCTTTGATCTAGTGCTTAAGAAATCATCCATGTTGAACTAAACGGATTTTAACAAAAGTTATCAATGTGGACTGTATCAAACAAATATAAAGTAAATCCGGCCAACAAAGGTATAATTCAAGGAACCGAAAATACCATCCGGCCCGGAGGACTATGTTAAGAATCCGTCCGTTCAGTTGCGCCGGTAGAAAAGTACAAGTATTTTGTCAGGTCAGGGCTGTATTGTGTTCGCACAACTCGGCAACCAAACAGCTCGGCGGAGCAGCTGAAACAATCAGCTATGCAGCGAGTTTACATAAATCGTCGATTAACAGAAATCCAAGGTCGAGTAATCCCGAGAGACGCTCAGGTTATACCCCCTTCAAACTCCGCCCTGAAACGTGACGAGTGCACAGCTCAATATATACGTATAAATCGGGAGTGGGTGCACCGTTGATGCAGCGCAAATGGCATGGACATATGCGCATTCGTGGTCTGAATCAACAATGCTCCCCGATCTGAATTTGGGCGTCAAAAAGGTTAAGTTCGTTAATTTCTCTGGTGAGCACCTCTTTCCGGAAAAGACCAACAAGTCAGTTTCCTTCAAGTTTGGTCTGGTGCGTCACTCAGTGGCCACAAGTGTTCCGGATGGAGAAGCCAGACAAGGCAAATCTCTAATCTGTAACAACTTGCGACCGACCCGGTCCAGACAGCGGCTGAGTCCCGAGTGACCCGCTCCTCCAGTGCAGACCCGAGGTCACTGCGGATCACGTCATAGGCGCCCGGCCGGCCGGCCGCCAATCAGCGCGCAACACGGCGCCGCGCCAGCCCCGCGCCCGCAGATAGGCTGTCCCGCACGGCTCGCCGGCCGGGGCGGCGGCACACGCGGCTACCGGTCACGTAACACGAATATGTATGCAAACTTAACAGCCGCCGATCAACAGACGGCCGAGCCGTGACACACTGCCGCCGATCAACAGACGGCCGGGGCGTGACACACTGCCGCCGATCAACAGACGGCCGAGGCCGTGACACACTGCCGCCGATCAACAGACGGCCGGGCAGTGGAGACTGCCGCCGATCAACAGACGGCCGGGCCGTGACACACTGCCGCCGATCAACAGACGGCCGGGCCGTGACACACTGCCGCCGATCAACAGACGGCCGAGGCCGGGCGGAGACTGCTGCCGATCAACAGACGGCCGAGCCGTGACACACTGCCGCCGATCAACAGACGGCCGGGCCGTGACACACTGCCGCCGATCAACAGACGGCCGAGGCCGGGCGGAGACTGCTGCCGATCAACAGACGTCCGAGGCCGTGACACACTGCCGCCGATCAACAGACGGCCGGGCCGTGACACACTGCCGCCGATCAACAGACGGCCGAGGCCGGGTGGAGACTGCTGCCGATCAACAGACGGCCGAGCCGTGACACACTGCCGCCGATCAACAGACGGCCGAGCCGTGACACACTGCCGCCGATCAACAGACGGCCGAGGCCGGGCGTGACACACTGCCGCCGATCAACAGACGGCCGAGCCGTGACACACTGCCGCCGATCAACAGACGGCCGGGCCGTGACACACTGCCGCCGATCAACAGACGGCCGGGCAGTGGAGACTGCCGCCGATCAACAGACGGCCGGGCCGTGACACACTGCCGCCGATCAACAGACTGTGACACACTGCCGCCGATCAACAGACGGCCGGGGCGTGACACACTGCCGCCGATCAACAGACGGCCGGGCCGTGACACACTGCCGCCGATCAACAGACGGCCGGGCTGTGACACGCTGCCGCCGATCAACAGACGGCCGAGCCGTGACACACTGCCGCCGATGAACAGACTGTGACACACTGCCGCCGATCAACAGACGGCCGGGCCGTGACACACTGCCGCCGATCAACAGACGGCCGGGCCGTGACACACTGCCGCCGATCAACAGACGGCCGGGCCGTGACACACTGCCGCCGATCAACAGACGGCCGGGCCGTGACACACTGCCGCCGATCAACAGACGGCCGGGCCGTGACACACTGCCGCCGATCAACAGACGGCCGAGGCCGGGCGTGACACACTACCGCCGATCAACAGACGGCCGAGGCCGGGCCGTGACACACTGCCGCCGATCAACAGACGGCCGGGCCGTGACACACTGCCGCCGATCAACAGACGGCCGAGCCGTGACACACTGCCGCCGATCAACAGACGGCCGGGCCGTGACACACTGCCGCCGATCAACAGACGGCCGAGCCGTGACACACTGCCGCCGATCAACAGACGGCCGAGGCCGGGCGTGACACACTGCCGCCGATCAACAGACGTCCGAGGCCGGACCGTGACACACTGCCGCCGATCAACAGACGGCCGGGCCGTGACACACTGCCGCCGATCAACAGACGGCCGAGCCGTGACACACTGCCGCCGATCAACAGACGGCCGAGGCCGGGCATGACACACTGCCGCCGATCAACAGACGTCCGAGGCCGGGCCGTGACACACTGCCGCCGATCAACAGACGGCCGGGCCGTGACACACTGCCGCCGATCAACAGACGGCCGAGCCGTGACACACTACCGCCGATCAACAGACTGTGACACACTGCCGCCGATCAACAGACGGCCGGGCCGTGACACACTGCCGCCGATCAACAGACGGCCGAGCCGTGACACACTGCCGCCGATCAACAGACGGCCTGGCTGTGACACACTGCCGCCGATCAACAGACGGCCGGGCCGTGACACACTGCCGCCGATCTACAGACGGCCGAGCCGTGACACACTGCCGCCGATCAACAGACGGCCGGGGCGTGACACACTGCCGCCGATCAACAGACGGACGAGCCGTGACACACTGCCGCCGATCAACAGACGGCCTGGCTGTGACACACTGCCGCCGATCAACAGACGGCCGGGCCGTGACACACTGCCGCCGATCTACAGACGGCCGGGGCGTGACACACTGCCGCCGATCAACAGACGGCCGAGGCCGGGCCGTGACACACTGCCGCCGATCAACAGACGGACGAGCCGTGACACACTGCCGCCGATCTACAGACGGTCGAGCCGTGACACACTGCCGCCGATCAACAGACGGCCGGGCCGTGACACACTGCCGCCGATCAACAGACGGCCGAGCCGTGACACACTGCCGCCGATCAACAGACGGCCGAGCCGTGACACACTGCCGCCGATCAACAGACGGCCGAGCCGTGACACACTGCCGCCGATCTACAGACGGCCGAGCCGTGACACACTGCCGCCGATCAACAGACGGCCGAGCCGTGACACACTGCCGCCGATCTACAGACGGCCGAGCCGTGACACACTGCCGCCGATCAACAGACGGCCGAGCCGTGACACACTGCCGCCGATCAACAGACGGCCGAGCCGTGACACACTGCCGCCGATCAACAGACGGCCGGGCTGTGACACGCTGCCGCCGATCAACAGACGGCCGAGCCGTGACACACTGCCGCCGATGAACAGACTGTGACACACTGCCGCCGATCAACAGACGGCCGGGCCGTGACACACTGCCGCCGATCAACAGACGGCCGGGCCGTGACACACTGCCGCCGATCAACAGACGGCCGGGCCGTGACACACTGCCGCCGATCAACAGACGGCCGAGGCCGGGCGTGACACACTACCGCCGATCAACAGACGGCCGAGGCCGGGCCGTGACACACTGCCGCCGATCAACAGACGGCCGGGCCGTGACACACTGCCGCCGATCAACAGACGGCCGAGCCGTGACACACTGCCGCCGATCAACAGACGGCCGGGCCGTGACACACTGCCGCCGATCAACAGACGGCCGAGCCGTGACACACTGCCGCCGATCAACAGACGGCCGAGGCCGGGCGTGACACACTGCCGCCGATCAACAGACGTCCGAGGCCGGACCGTGACACACTGCCGCCGATCAACAGACGGCCGGGCCGTGACACACTGCCGCCGATCAACAGACGGCCGAGGCCGGGTGTAGACTGCCGCCGATCAACAGACGGCCGAGGCCGTGACACACTGCCGCCGATCAACAGACGGCCGGGCCGTGACACACTACCGCCGATATACAGACGGCCGAGCCGTGACACACTGCCGCCGATCAACAAACGGCCGAGCCGTGACACACTGCCGCCGATCAACAGACGGCCGAGCCGTGACACACTGCCGCCGATCAACAGACGGCCGAGCCGTGACACACTGCCGCCGATCAACAGACGGCCGAGCCGTGACACACTGCCGCCGATCTACAGACGGCCGAGCCGTGACACACTGCCGCCGATCAACAGACGGCCGAGGCCGGGTGTAGACTGCCGCCGATCAACAGACGGCCGAGGCCGTGACACACTGCCGGCGATCAACAGACGGCCGGGCCGTGACACACTGCCGCCGATCAACAGACGGCCGGGCCGTGACACACTACCGCCGATCAACAGACGGCCGAGCCGTGACACACTGCCGCCGATCAACAGACGGCCGAGGCCGGGTGGAGACTGCCGCCGATCAACAGACGGCCGAGGCCGGGCGGTGGAGAGTTTGAACTGAGGAGACGGGCACGGACAGTCGGACAGTCGCCAGTCACCACGGGCGGTGGTCGGATGCCCATTGCCTAGGTATCGGATGGTGTAAGTCGTCTAGCCCTGCACCGCAATGACAGGCACCTTACAAGTACAATTCGGGGCTGGATAGCTCAGTCGGTACAGCGTTGGACTCGGACTTCATGTTCGAGTCTGGTAACTGGCGAGCTCATCCGGTCTGCCCTCTTGGGTCGGCGAGAGAGAGACTCTGACGGTGAATGCCGCAGCGGTGCGGTCGCGTTGCTGTAAACACCAATACCGTCACGACGACAACACCTCATAACAGTCCACTCCTGCCGGCTACGTTCTGCATTAACTTCGCTGTGGATCATGCTTGGTCGAAACGCCATTGAAACGATTATCGAATATATTCACAGGTTTTCAATAACATGTAAAGGACGCGTAACGGTATCTGGGAAAGCTTGAAGGCGGATCGTCTGATACATGCCGTCCTGCGACCACAACCACAAACCAACATGAACGAATCGGCCAAACATTCTCATTTTTACATGAACTAACAGGATGTTTTTATCGAAGGTCTTCCGGTTGCGTTCAAGTTTGTACGTTTTAGCTGCTGTCTCCGTAAGCTTTCGATAAAAATGTTTCGATATTATACATAACACGAATTAAATGTTCGTAGATTCATTGATTTTGCCCAACGGTCTACCACTGTTTTCAACAAATCAACACTGTCCAATAGAAAACCGTTGTTAAGCACAGGCGTGCATCGTTGGATGCAAACAGCCTTTGCCGGCCACTGGCGGATCCAGCCTCCCAATATGGGGGGGGGGCTAATTTCACTGGGGCCGTCCGGGCCCCAGGGGCCTCCATATGACCAAAAAGGTACCCCCGTTTTTCCCTTTGCGGACCGGGGTATTTTTTCCCGCTATACTATTCTTACGTGTAAAACCGTGTCAATTAAGTGCAAAAATAAAATTGATGGATATTTGCATCCAAATATCTAATTTTTGTATTATTTTACATGCTATTTTATATACAAATTAGTTATTTGCTTATACCTTTTGACTGAATAAAGCTAGAATGGCACGGTAAACGTCATTTTGTTGTTATCATCAAGACGTGTTGAATGCTGTGCAGCATGACTTATTTCTGACATTTCATGACCTTGACCTAAGGTCAAGGTCACGGCGCAAGGTCACCTTCCCAAATTTGACCTACACGGCAATGTTATATGGCATTGGACTTGACTTGAAGATTGGAATTCATTGGTATTAAAATAATTGCGCGATCGTTGATGATTATAAAGCAAACTGAGACATTTTCGGGCTTTCTTTACACCGAGAAGGAAGATATGAAGTTACTATTCGACATTCAAATTCAAATGAATTTAAAAGTTGCCATTGACGATCAGGCATTATTTAAGCACAATTGAATTCCTCGAAACAAGACAAGTTTTAAGATATATAACATCGCCACATAGGCCACAATTGGAAACCTAACCTTGAACCTTGATATTAACCTTAGGTGAAGGTCACCAAATGTTAGAAAGAGCTCATACTGCATATTATTCAACGCGCCTTGAAGAACATAACAAAAAGGTGTCCATTTTACCTTTTTATCTTTATTCAGTCAAAACTTATTGGGGAATAATATATGTCACAAAAAAACATAAAATTACCAAATTTAGCATATTTGAAGACAAATAACCATCAAGTTTATTTTTCCTGTTTGAAAGACACTTCTTTACACTTAACAAGAATAAAGTCAAAATACGAAATACATTTGGTTTGGGTATCCCAATTTTTTTTTTTTTAAATACTAACTTTGAAATTTAAGGTCAAGGTCATCAAATGTCAGAAAGAGGTCATGCTGCAGAGCATTCAACTCGTCTCGATGAGAACAACGAAATGACGTTTACCGTACCATTCTAGTTTTATTCAGTCAAAAGTCATTAGGGAATAGCATATTTTGTATATATAAAATGGCATGTAAAATGACAAAATTTGAGATATTTGGAGGGTGGATAAATATCCTTCAATTTTATTTTTCACTTAATTGACACGTCCCTACACGTAAGAAAAGCATAGCGAAAAATTAGAAACACGTTTGAGAAAAGGTATCCAAAAAGGTTGTACAATTTCGAAAACGTACTAAATTTGGACATTTTTGAAAATGAGAAAATCAACATCACCATGTTATAAAACAGCTCATTGCCATTCTGACATATAATAATATATATTGCTTCATAAATTCTCCGCCATATGGGCTGACAAAGATTGACCTGCATCGTGACCTTATACAAATGTCCGAGGCAATATTTGCTGAACTGCTGCTTGCATTGCAATACAACTTTCACAGCTCACTTGAGCGCCCCAGGGTACCTCATATACCAGTTTTGGTCATATTCGGTGACATGACGGTGCCATCTTGGACTTTGTTTTTTATCGATTTGTCGTGGAATTCCCCAGCTACAAAAAGAAGAACATTGGGATTTAACTGAACCTAATTACCCTACTTAATACTAGTAGACGTATTCCACACAACATAGGTTCCTATGTAAGGAAATTTACTCACGCGCTCCACTGCCACCCAGCAGGCAGCAAGAGACCAAAGGCTGCGTTGCTGCGTGTAAAATTATAACTTACATTGGTTGTGAATCACCCCAAAATAGCGTCATATGCGCCATTCCTATGCCCTATCCCTACCGCTACCAAAATGGTGCCAAATATAGGAAACACGAATGAGGCAAAGAATATATATTTATTTTGCAAGTTATTTTTTCGCAGGCAGTACAAATTTTCATCGCGTTTCAGCGGATTTTGGGGGTGGGGCTAATTTATATTGCCGCCCCTGTCGAGCTTGGAATGTGGGGGGGGGGGGCGCTTTGGCCCTTGCCGCCCCCTTTGGATCCGCCAGTGATTCCATACAACAAAGGTACCTATACAAGGAAATTCACTCCCGCGCTCCTCTGCCATCCAGCAGGCAGCAGGAGACCAAAGGCTGCGACGCGCGCTGCGTGTAAAATTATAACTTACGTTGGTTGTGAATCACTCCAAAATAGCGTCAGACGCGCCACTTTCCCTACTGCTACCAGAATGCTACCAAATAGAGGAAATGCGAACGAGGCAAAAACAAGGTTTCTTTCTTTCGCAATAAGTTTTTTAAAAAATCGCAGGCAGTATCTATTTTGTATCGCCAGTTTCAGAGATTTTGTTTTTGTTGGGGGGGGGGGCTAATTTCTATTGCCGCCCCTGTCAAGCTTGGGATGGGGGCTTTTGCCCCTGCCGCCCCCCTGGATCCGCCAGTGTTGCCGGCTGCCCAGATGATACAGTATGGCATCATCCAGTGTGACCGTCAATCGGGTGCCAGACCCAGGTGTCGGTCGGGTAAACTATGACGTCATCTTTCCGCGTGGTGACCAGCACCTTGTACTCCGATAGAGCACGGTCCCAGCCGATCCAACTGAGCTGCATCTCACAGCGTCGAGAGCTACCAAGAGCGAACGCTGCTTCTCTTACAAGTCTGCAGATCAACTTCTTGCCGACAGTGGCTAAACATATGTAGCACGTTTGACTAGCAAACAATAAAGCATCACTTTCTCTCTAAGCCACTGATCGAATTTGCATGAAGAACGGTGCATACCACCCGGTACATACATACATACATACACACTAAATAAGCATGTAAAGCGTGTCGGGAACAATGCCGAGCAAGGCCAGGCTGCTCGGTCTAACTGGAGAAAAGGAGTCCTATTGGCCAAATACAGGGATATCATTCTACTGAACTGGATACATACATAGTCGTCGTTCATAACAGCGATCAGGACTACGCGAGGAGCCTCTCTTGAAGGCGACATAACACTGACATCTTATGGGAAAACAGCTACAGTAGTCAATCCTATTTCGGGCATCACCGCTTCTGCCGTGGATGAAGATAACAATTTCACGTCGTATTACGAGATTTGGCACAGACTTTACGAGAAAATCAGCTTTCAAATCAGCATTATGGAAAGTGTGATAAAAACAAACAACATCACATATATGTTTATAAACAGATGATTTGTTCTAAAGAGCAATAAGTGCCGATGTTCAATAACCTGCTCACATCTGTCAACTGCCACGACACGGCAGCGATGAGCATGATTATCATTATCTGACCAGATTAACATACACCGTTATTAGATCCTGGTGTTTAACATGTTATCATACCTTTTAGGAAAACTACACCTTATATAAATTAAGTTCAAAATACCCGAGAAAGGCAGGTGACCATACTATTGCCTTAAATAATTGACGTTGTATAGCCGCTGGCTCTGTCTGGAATGGCCGTGAGCATGGCAACTGCCTCGCTTAACAATGCGACACTTCCCGCTTTGTCTCTCAAGAGTCCCCAAAAAAACAACGAGTTATTGCAAAGTTGTTCAGACACAGGTGCCTGGCATAATTTTATCACCGTGTGTTGAGCCTCGTGGGAGCGTTCAAGGCTTTCGTTGATGCGCTTTGCCGGAAAATGTGTATCTCGGGCGCGTTGAAGGTGGGTAGGCAGGGTCCACAGAGACCGCTCAGTGTAGCTGACTGGTGAGCAGCTGGGAGGTATTGTTGGGTCTGGTGTTGGGTCGCCTGGTGTTGGGTCGCCTGGTGTTGGGTCGCCTGGTGTTGGGTCGCCTGGTGTTGGGTCGCCTGGTGTTGGGTCGCATGGTGTTGGGTCGCGCAGATGACGGTAAGCAGGGTCGGTCCGCGCGGGGAAGACAGCTCCAATGCAGGGCCGCCGCCGGGTAACGCCGACTCCGCTCCGACTGCTGCTCTGCCGACCGGCTGCTCTTGGACCTCACCAAACAGTGTTCAGCATGTCTAGCGATTTGGTGATACCTGCCGACACACAGGTGAACTTGGTGTTACATAAACTGATTATACAGGATGGTGGACAGACAGAAAGGCTAAAACGGTGGACAGTAAGCGACTAAGCGTGTATTTATTCGTTATCTCTAACTGCAGACTGGTTAGTGATTCGACTCTGATTGAATCGATTGGAATCGTTCAATCAAAATTCCTTGAATAAAACAAATAATCGATTCACCACCAGATATTTTGATTAATGAATCGTGAGTGAATCAAAACCCGCATGGAATGAAGGCTGATTGAATCAAAAGATTTAACGATTCTTAACAATTAAAGTGCACATGGTAAGTTGTGAAAATACAATCCAATCCCAGTGGCTACATTTATACTAAAATATTATTGCTGTAACAATGTTTGAATGATCATATATATATATATATATATATATATATATATATATATATATATATATATATATATATATATACATACATATACATATACATATACATATACATATACATATACATATACATATACATATACATATACATATACATCAAGCAAGTATATAGACAAAAGGTTCGGTGATTCATTATGATTGAAAATCTGATGTCACCATTAAAAGCATAACATTCTGTATAGCTATATTACGACGTTTCACAGTACACGACTGTATCTTCAGGCAAAGTTTTCACTTAGACAGATCAACAAAATAGGACGCAGGCACACACTCGAAAATATAAAGGAAAGGGAAACAATACTCGTGACTCAAAGATTAGGCAAACCTCTTTCAGATGTTCAACGAACAGTTTGCAGAGGGAAGGCAGAAGACATGTTGTTGAGAGAAGGTTTTCGATGGAAAATATGTAACGACTCTAATATTCTTAAATCTAGTACAGAGTTTGTCTTTCCTAAGACGGAAAAGTTGTCGGGTGATACTAAGGTATCACAGGCAAGTGAATGTTCACGTATAGGAGAGGGGTCAGGATTGGCCAGAAACTTTCCAG